>JAVJIF010019028.1:0-77046 GCA_038442645.1 Agave tequilana
ATATATATATATATATATATATATATATATATATATATATATATATAGGGGTTACTGTACCTCAGCCGGCAGGCTGAGAGAGTTCTCTCAGCCGGCGGACGTGGCAACATCACCGCCACATATCTGTCATAAATTTTGGCGGACAAAAACCTGAAAAATCCCGCCCAATTTAATGTTAGTCACCTCAACATTGTATTTTTCGAAAATACCCTCCCTCACAACTTTTTACCTTATGTAAAAAAAGTTGTCTTTCAAAAAAATTTACAGCTCTAAAATTTCACCCGATCATTCTGATCCAATTAGTTCTTTTGTTTCACAAATTTGATCCGTTTTTTAAAAATATATTTGCAACTGATGGCGCTAAGAAATCATCCATCGAAAAAGGTACTACAAAAAATGATATTTTCAAAATTTTTTAGGGTTTGTGTATTTTAATAGTTTTAAATTTTTTTCAGATTTATTTTCGTTTAAGTTTTTTTATTTTTTTAAATCTTGGGACCATGGTCGCAATTAAGAAAGAGATTTTGAAACTTTAGATGACGAATAAATTTTTAAATTTATAAATTTTGTAACACGACGATAAAGGTCCTATTTTTTTCAAGTTTTTTTTATTTCCTTCTATTTTTACTATGTCGCAGTATTTTCGAAAAAGTGATGTGCATACACTGCATGCGACCTCGGTCGCAGTGATAAAATTATATTTTTAGATTTGTGCGACTTTGAATTTTTTTTTTGGACCTTTCCTTGTAGACGAATGCGACGTCCGTCTCAGTATATGAAACTTACTTTTTTTTTTACATACTGACGACATGGGCCGCAGTTGTTTCAGTGTGAGTTATAGTCTCTTGCGACCAAGGTCGCAGTGTATGTAACATCATTTGTTTTATCATATTGGGTCGCAGTTGTTTCTGATTGCTTTGTAGTCTTATGCGACCTTGGTCGCAGTGTCGACTTGGGTCGCAGTTGTTTCTGATTGCACTGTAATCTTATGCGACCTTGGTCGCAGTGTAGTCTTGGGTCGCAGTTGTTTCTGATTGCACTGTAGTCTTATGCGACCTTGGTCGCAGTGTCGACCCGGGTCGCAGTTGTTTCTAATTGCACTGTAGTCTTATGCGACCTTGGTCGCAGTGTCGTCCCAGGTGCAAGTTGTTGTGTTTGCAATGTATGACTGCGACGTTGGTCGCAGTTTATTAAAAACAAATATTTTTACTCCCTTATAATTTTAAATAATCGTTGGACTAAACTGTTTAATTTTCTTCCTACGTAGGTAAACAATAGATAAAGAAGGTTCGTCCTCTGAGATCAAGCCTAAAACCTATGTGCGAGTTCATGAAGAAATTTAAAAAGTACATTCAGACAGATTTCGTAGAGGCGATCAAAAATACCCAATTTGGCCCAATCTTCATGGCGTTCTACAATGAAGAATTTGGGGCTGAAAAGGGTCTAAAATCAAACGTTGTTGTACTGCGTATTTTAGACCAGTATGATAGGGATACAAGGACCTTTAGAATTGGGGGCAAACAGATTGAGTTAACAGTGGAGGATGTTACCCTAACTTTTGGTCTACCTATCATTGGGGCAGATTTTGTGATGAATAAGACATGTACGATGAAAGATAGAGGGGTTATAAAACATTATTTCCCAAATATAAAGAAGATCACTAAAGTATCTATTGAAGAGGCTTTGGATGATTCTGGTCAAAAAGAGGAGGAGGAGTGAAGTAGATGTGACAAAGTATGAACAGCTTGAGCAGTAAATGACTTTACATGAAATTATAAGAGACATGCACAGACTTGCAGCTCAAGACTTTACCACAATAATAATCCTATACATGTCGGCCACTCTTTTCTTCTCTGGCAGTAAATGCACGGTGCCGTGGTATATTGTGGAACAGATTGCCAATATGCAGCTGATGAGAACAATATGCTGGGCAAAAGCTGTTTGGCAATTCCTGATTGAGTCAATGGACATCTTCAGGCACACCACGTACGAGCTGCAAGGATGCTCCGTGCAAATCATTGTAAGTACAAATCTCATATTTGGCCAACATTGTATGAAATTTATCCAAAAAAATTGTGAATATTTGTGTAAACTAATTTAATTTTTCTTTTTTGCAGTATTGGCTATGTGAGAGGGCTCCTATTTTTGAGCGGAGGTCTGATTTGGAGGACAAAACCCCACGCGCAGTAAGATGGGACCTCCAGAACATTAGCAGATCTTTACTTGAAGTTGATCTAAATGAGATTGACAGGAATATTGTAAGTTATACTTCTTTTTATGTGCAGTACAAATAAAATGCGATCATAGTCGCAGTATTGAGCTGCACCTTTCGCATTCGTTTTCTGCCTGACAAACAATGTGCGACCATGGTCGCATTCTTTTGAAAATACCTTTTACATGAAATGCGACCATGGTCGCAGTGTTGAGCTGCATGTCTTGGCAGATAAATTTGTGCAGGACAAACATAATGCGACCATGGTCGCATTCTTATCATAAATACTTCATAAATAAACTGCGACCATGGTCGCAGTATAATTATTTCATTGTTTTATTTTTAACTTACCTTTTTTCTGTTTATTTCAGATTTGAGTCGAATGACCAACATCTCTAATGCTGAAAAAAATATGATTGGCCTTCCTGTTGAAGGGGAAGAGGAGGAGGAGGAAGAAGAAGCAGAAGAAGAAGAAGAAGAAGAAGAAGAAGGAGAAGGCCATACATATAATGAAGCTGACATCCCGGCAGAAAAGGAGCCAGAAGCGGCTGAAACGAGTGAGCAAGAACTAATTTTTACAGGTTATTTGCCACCTTCACGGGATGTTCAAGCAGAAGAAATAAAAGAATTGAGGTCTCAAAATCAGTACTTGAGAGAATATGTTTCTCAGCTTGAAAAAAAAATTGAAAATATGGAGACTGAGAGCAGACTCAAGGCTGAATTAAAAATAAAAAGGAGAGAAAAAAAAGAGAAGAGAAAAAAAAAAAGGCAAGCAGAGGAAATAAAAGTTAAAGAAGAAGAAGAAGAAGAGCTGCTGAGAGAAGCCGCCGCTGCTGCGGAGAAGGAGAAGGAGAAGAAGAGGGAAGAAGAGAAGGAAAAGGAGAACAGGAGAAGAGAAGTGGAGGAGAAGGAGAAGGAGAAGAGAAGAATGAAGAGGAGGAGAATGAAGGGAGAATTAGGGAAGTTGAGGACAAGGAGAAGAAGATGAGGGAAAAGGAGGAGCAGGAAAAGGAGGAGAGGAGGAGGGAAGAGGAGGGGCAGGAGAGGAGGAGGGAGAGGAGGAGAATGAGAAGAGAATGAGAGACGAGCAGAGGAGGAGGGAAGAGGAGGATCAGAAGAAGAGGAGCATCGAAAAGGAGAAGAAGGAGAATGAAAAGAGGAGGATAGAAGAGGGGGAGCAAGAAAAGGAGAAGAGGAGGAAGGTGTTGGAGGAGTTAAAGAAGAAGCGGGAGAAAAAGAGGAATGTGGGGGAAGAGCAAATTAGAAGGAAGGGTGAAGAGGAAAAGGAGCATAAAAGAATGATGGAGCAGATGGAGAAGCAGGCTGAAGAGGAGAAGAAGAAAAAATTGGAAGAGGATAAAATCATGGGTTCTGAATCTATTTTAAATTTTTCTGGGGAAGATATATCAAGTTTTTCTTTGAATATAACTCAAATGATTCAAGAAACCCAAAGAAATATAGCTTCTGAAAAAAAAAAATCAAGAACATATTCTGCCTCAGAAGCAATCCTTAAAAGAAATTGTTTTGGAATACTCTAAATGAACGATAGAAAGGGGAGTCAAAGAACGCAAGCGCGCTGAAAGAGATCGCGATGACTCCGACTTCGTTTATCCAAAACAGAAGAAGAAAATAAATAAACATCCTCTTCCACAGCCTGCGGCTGTGAGTTCTGCCGCTGGTTTCGGCGACAAAGAGATTTCCTCCACTGAGCCAAAATCGAGAGAATTGACCGAAACCACAGCATACAGAATTCTGCAGCCCCATCAACAAGCTCTTATAAAAAAATTTCTTCGACAAGTCCTTCTCTGAGTAAGTTAATTAATTTTATTATAATTCATATCAAAAATTGTTATACCTTTATATAAGAACAATTTAATTACTAACTTTGTTTTGAATATCTTGTAGTTCTACTGCGTATCAGGATACCGACAACGGAATCATGATTACAAGGAATGACATTGAGGACCTGATGTTCAGTAGAGACTTAGATGCGAATATAATTCATTTCTACATGCAGCATCTAGAGAAAGGAGAAGGAATAAAAAGCATATTCTTTCGGAGCGAAGCTTGGGTAAAAATCTACTTTCTCCTTTACGGTTTAATGTAATATCAATTGTGAAACAGATTACCAATATTCTCTATCTCTGTGTAGGCATAACTCATGTACTGCGACTAAGGTCGCAGTTTATAATTAAAATGTACTGCTACTAACTCACGTACTGCGACTAAGGTCGCAGTTTATAATTAAATGTACTGCGACTAACTCATGTACTGCGACTAAGGTCGCAGCTGCGACTAAGGTCGCAGTTTATAATTAAACTGTACTGCTACTAGCTTATGTACTGCGACTAAGGTCGCAGTTTATAATTAAAATGTACTGCTACTAACTCACGTACTGCGACTAAGGTCGCAGTTTATAATTAAAATGTACTGCTACTAAATCATTTTATTTTTTATTTTTTCTTGTCCGCAGCACGGTGTTGTAAATAAAAGTGAAGATCTGGAAGATCATTTCATCAAGCAGCAGCTGTTGAAAAACTGGACAGCTGATGTGCAGTACATGTTCTTCCCGATCAATCGCAAACATAGTGCCGACGATCCGGGATTTCACTGGACCTTGTTGGTATTTGATTGCGATACCCAAGAGTAGATTTTTTACAACTCTTTGGTCCCAGCTGACAAAAAAAGTAGTATATGAAAGCTTTACCAAAAAGATGCAAGAATAATGGTGAGTTAAAATTTAATATTTCGATTACTGGAAACTTGCATTTAATTTGATTAATACTAAATTTTGTTCCTATTGACATTGCAGAAAGAAAGATTATTACAGATTTTTTAGATTGATTTCAATAAATTAATGAGAAAAATTATATAAAATACACAAGATGCCCCAACAAGCAAACAGGTATATAAATTTTTGACATCTCCTTACCTTTCATATTTTCTACCTTTTTTTAGTACAAAAATCTAATTTCATTTAATGATTACTCTATTGATATTTCAGTGTTGATTGCGCTGTATATGTATGCAAGTATATGAAAAGCATAGCGTCTGGTAGTCCAGCAGTTGTTGATACTGTTACGGATGCTGATGTGCAGAGACTAAGAAGTGAGCTTGCATACATGATACTTGCAGATAGAGAGAAGAGTTGGGATGAAGAAACAGAAATGATAGGAAGGATGACATTTGAAGACTGACAGTTGACAAATTATTGATATACCACAATTTTTTATTTTATAAATGTAAAAATAATTGCAATTGCAATTCATTAAATATTTTTTTTGTTTTATTGATTTAATTTATAAACATTTCTATACATTTATTTGTTATAAGTTCCATTGATTATTTCCAATCTACATTTGTTACACATTAGATTTTACTATTGCGTATTGATATAGAAACAAACATGCGTTCAGCAATTGTACTGCGACCAAAGTCGCAGTAATGACCTGTTTGAGTTACAGCGTTTCCTTATACGGCGATACTTTAATCGAGACAGCGATAATGGTCGCAGTTACTTAATCGTTTATCAGTTTCCAATGCGACTATGGTCGCAATAATGAACTGTTTTTAGAGTTCAAAGTAATTTAAAGTTAGAGTGTATTAACTTTTAAACTGTTCTGGATAACTGAACAGTCACATAGGAAGTATACAATTTTTGAGAAAAGATAGAAAATAAATTTGGGAGATATTCACGTGGTTTAAGAGCTTAAACCTTTTGGAATTCTAGGATTAAAAATATATAAAGGGTCATCAGGACAGGATTATAAACATACTAAATTGTTTTTACTGAAACTCGTTACTCTCACTGTTCCGAATTAGATTCAAAAAAGTCTTCTCCGCCGTCTTCACCGGAAAGAAGCCAATCATCTAATGATGATTGGATGTATAGTTCTGAAGATATGCCTCACTACGGGTCAGAGGATGAGCTTGATACAGACGACCCGTTCTGGGAGTTCATTGGTGAACCAAAATACATCAATGAAGAGGAAGAAAGCGAAGAGGAGATTGTCGCTGAAGAGGTGGAAGGGACGGAAAGCGATACGGAAGACGAAAGCGGTCATACTATTGACGACGAATCTGATTATGATGGTGATGACGAGGATTAGAAGTTTAAAATTTGTATTATTTTTTTTTAAATATATATATAACTCTGTTTTCTAAGGTTAATTGTGTGAATTACAGTTTTTACTACTATGTCTTGGTTGAAATGCTGTACAATTGTTACAAACCTTCATTTTAAATATTTTACGCTAAACGAATATACTGCGACCAATGTCGCAGTTAATAATTAAATTATTTCACCCGAATAAAATTTTAAAATGAAGGTTGCGACTTTGGTCGCAGTTGCTGGCCGCAGTCTTAATAAAATACACAGCGACCTGGTCGCAGTTGCTGGTCTTTAGTCTTAATCAACAACCATCCTTGTTGCAGCAAAATTTTCTGCAAATAATCTCATAAGAAGGCTTCCGTGACTTATTGTACCTTTTCTTCTCACGCTAAAACCTCTATTCCTTGCAAAAGAATTGTAGAAATTGTATGCTTCCATATCCGACAGGAACTGTTTTCTCTATAAACTTATCTGAGCTTCCAGACATTTCTCCATGTGCATTCATATTCTACAAAAAACAATTACACGAATTACATATATATAAATATTTTTTAGATATCACTGTAGTCTAAAATATAAGTTATATAACTGTGACCAAGGTCGCATAAGAGATGAAATCTATATTACTTCTTACTAAAGACTGCGAACAAAGTCGCAGTTATCCGTATGAGAAGAATTCTATATTACTTCTTATTAAAGACTGCGACCTAAGTCGCAGTTATCTGTATGAGAAGAAATCTATATCACTTCTTACTAAAGACTGCGACCTAAGTCGCAGTTATCCGTATGAGAAGAAATCAAGATTACTTCTTACTAAAGACTGCGACCTAAGTCGCAGTTAAAAAAAAAAATTTAAATACAAGATGAAATCTATATTACTCCTTATTAAAGACTGCGACCTAAGTCGCAGTTATACGTATGTGAAGAAATCTATATTACTCCTTACTAAAGACTGCGACCTAAGAAGCATACCCAAAAAAAAAGATTTCACAGCCGGAGATTATTTTCAAATAAGATTGCGACCGAATATTAATACGGTCGCATTTCTGAAACTTTAAAACATGTGTTATACGTCGTAGTACCACATAGACTAAAGAGAAAAATTCAATATTTAAGAAATTATTTTTAAAAAATTGAAACAATTAAAACCTGTTCATCGGCATGCAAAGATGTCAACCCTTCAAGATTTTCAATATTCTGAGAGAAAGTAGAACCAGATGCAATATCTTCCATATTTAGATCGCCAGTAGACTGCCCAGACATCGACATTAAATATTTTGGAGAAAAAATTGCTCGGAAAGAGTTTATATTTCTGAAAAAAGTTGATCGCAGGCTGAAAAAGAGAACCTAAATCTGACAAATAGAGGTAAGGAAATAAGGGGAAAAGTAATTTATAAACAATAAGCTAAATCCTATAAAGAGCGGCAAAAAAAAAGGAAAAAATAATAATAAACAATAACCTAAGTCTGACAACGTTCGCTCCAAAAATTGCCTTTTGGGCAAATAATAATAAACAATAACGAAAAGTTACCGAAAGAGTAGCTTTTCATAAGGGTATTTAGTAATTTAACTTCTTCCCATAAGCGGGCCGCAAGTTAGTGGGGTGACAAATTGAGCCACGTCACCGCAGGCTGAGAGAGTTCTCTCAGCTGCAGGCTGATATACATTTTTCTCATATATATATATATATATATATATATATATATAATATATATATATATATATATATATATATATATATATATATATATATATATATATATATATATATATGCAACATGGTCTCAGTCTACTGTAACATTGTCGCAGTCCTAAAAAATCATATATTTTCAGTGTAATTAAGACTGCGACCATGGCAGCAGTCCTCATAAAAATATTGTAACTTAATCACAATCCTCATATAACACTGCGACCATGGTACTAGCATCCAAAATTGTGGTTAAAATTCAGCTACATTGCGCCAGCTGAGAGAGTCCCTCTCAGCTGGTGGCTGAGTTACAGATCCCTCTCCCTCTCTCTCTGTCTCTCTCTCTATATATATATAATATATTGAATAGATAATTATAAAATTTTCTGAATTAGTAATTGAAAAAACATATCAAATTAGGGATTATAAGAGGAAAATTTCGCTACAACCACCTACTTTCCTTCATAATTAGGAAAAAAACTCACCTTTCTATTTTTATTCGCTACAACCTCATCTACGTCAACATAAATTGATTCATCCCAGCCACCACTTCTTTACATTTTTTATTTCCTCTTTTACCCTTCCCAATCGTTCCCGGCATTACTCTCCCCTCAACCCTCACTCTGACACAGAGTAATTCGCGGATTGACCTGCGCGGTCAGGTCGCCGTAGGGTTGGATGGAAGGTGGGGGCCCCCTCCTGAGGGTCTCAGGGGACGGAGCCCCCAGACTAATTTTTTTGGGATCAACCATTTACATATCTCGTTTGTTCATGCTCACGATGAGTTTCGTCTGTGTTTGTGATCGTTGTGTTTTTTAAATTTGAAAAGCATTGGGCATCATTCAATATCAGTGAAGGGGAGTTTGCGCTGCTGATGAAGCAATATGAGAATTGCGGCTCATGATAGTAGGTCTCTGTGAGGATGCGACTATGGTCGCGGTCTTTTATTAGAAGTCTGTGACTATGATTATACTCATTTTATTAAAAAATAGGGTATTTTGTGAGAACTGCGATCATTGTCGCAGTCTCAATATAGGCTAAGAAATTGTGTTTTTGTGAGGTCTACTATCATGATCGCAGTTCTAATAAAGACTAAAAAATAAGACATTTTATGAGGACAATGATGCGGTCATGATCGCAATCTTATAAAGACTCAAAAACATGACATTTTTTTGAGAAATAATCATGATTGTAGTCTTATAAAGACTCAGAAACATGACATTTTTGTAAGGAGTGAGACTACTGCGATCATGATTGTAATCTTAATTAAGACTCATAAATATGTCAGTTTTTATGAGGATCGCGAAAATGGTCGCAGTCCTCTATATACAAACAGTGCGCATTGTCGAAGCGGCTCTATTTTTCCGAGGTGATTACTATGGAGCATTTGCGTTTTTCGTCGCTAAAGAGCGCTTCGCACTCGACACGTAAGTGTACTTGGTTGGTTTAAAAAAAGTGAATGTAGCGAATTAAATTATGAAGTTGAGTTTTTTTTAATTACGATTCGATATAGGGGTTGTAACGAAATCCCTTTTATTAAAATTAAAAGAAGAAAACATGTCACATGCATCGCACATGCATTTTTCTAGTTCTAGTTATTAACTTAAGAATTCAATAAGAAATAGAAACACGGACCGAATATGTCCCAACTCTATGCTTCATAACTTAAGGATTCGGGAGGGTCTAACCGCAAAAGAAACCCTATAATAAGCAGACTCCCCTAGAACACTAAGGAGAAAAAGAGTAAATGTCCATGGATGCGTCGGCCACGGAGTCTATAACTTCGTTCTCTCCACCGTTAACAGCCTCTACGTCTTGCGCTCCGTCGAGGCCTCCTCCCCTCCGTCGCCCCACCACAAGGTCCTCCTACTCGACCTCCTCTCCCGCGACCCCCCAATCTTCCTCGAGTGCTACGGGCCCCTCCTAACCCCCGCCGAGCTTCGCTTCTCGAAACCCTAATCGGAGATTACTACATCCTCTTTGACCTTGACCGCCTTCGGTCAATCCTCGATCCGACCCTCAACAAGATAAGGTCATGATCCGCGAAGATCAAGAATCGACAGGCGTATTTGGTAGAGCTAGTGAGGGGAGGGGACGACGCAATGAGGGAGAGGGAGTCGTACTTGCACCACGAGATGGGGGGAAGCTTTCAGTTCCCGATGGGGAGGGTGATGTTGCAGCCCAGGGAGCGGTGGTAGGAGACGCTGATGTGACGGTGCGAGGAGCTAGCGATCGTGGAGAAGATTAGAGGGGAGCATGGGCGACGAGGGGTTGATGGAGGGAGTGGGTTGGGGGTGAAGATGAGGAGGAGATGGAGGAAGTGGAGAGTTGAGGAGAGTGAAGAGAGCGAAGAGGAAAGCGATCAACCAAGGTATGCTCTTGAACTTTTCAATTTCAGTAACATCTCTTGTTTGTTTGTTTTAGTAAATTTATCATCTTCGTATATTTGACTAGCTCCCTGACTAAAAGAAGTTTAGCAAATTTAGATATAATGCTTGTGCTTGTGGAAATTGATGTGTATATCTCATTTAGCTCCTTTTCTCACCCGCATTGAGGAGGGGTGGAGGATAAGCCTTAATATGGAGGGTTTGATCATCATTAATTAAAGGTCTCCTTTGGCATACTCCCCTTTAAGTAATAGATTAGTTAGTAATAATTTGGAGAAAAAAATTTCAGTATATTATTCATAAAGGGAAACATCAATATGTATAGAAGTGAAAAATGAAATAAGAAAAGTATACATGTCTAAATACAATGTATCATATGTCTACATATATGTCTGGATATATTGTATTACACGTATCATATGTCCGTTAACAGTTAGGTTCTTAAGGTAATGCTTGAGCGCTACTAACTCCTGGTTCATAGTGAGGTTAGGTTAAGAAGGTCTTAGGTTAAAGATCGGGTATGAGCTTTTTTCCCCTTAAAAAAAGGTTTTCGAATGTGTCCTTTACGTGCTAGTCCACATTCATCATAAAATTTGCATTTACCGACACTTTTCTTATGATGTGCTACACTATTATCATGCTTTATGCTAGGAAATTGTCAGTGATAAATGAATGAAAAAGAACTTATACAGTACAAGCTTATAAATTCATGAAAGCTTAAATTTTACTCTCTGAAAAGGTTTTTAGAAGCAAATTAATTCTAAAATAGAGGAAGGCATCATTTGTGTTGTGCCAAATAAAGAATCGTTGATCATATTTTGTAAATAAAGAACCGTTGATAATATTTGTATTATGTTATGAGATTAAGATACTAGAGGAAAACAAAATAAAGAAACAATATCGAAATATATAATTAGAATAAAATTTAAATTTTGACACGAGGTCTAATGCATATAGAGATTAATGAATAATGTTAATTGTGTTTTTGGAAGAATTTAATTTTGTTTTTGGAGATAATGTTAGAAAAATTAGGTTTGAACATTGGGAACGTCAATGAAGATCAATGGAAGATATTATGCATGTTGATTTTTCTAGGACATCTAGATTTAGCTGACTCTTACTGTGCAATATGTGGATTGTTCAATTATTATGTGTTTTTTGGTAAATCTGTTGGCAATTCAGCCTTCTGTTTATTGATTGTACTCTCAAAAAGATATTAGTAATAGACTTTTAAGAGTTGCTAATAACAATTTTCCTACCAGGAGCGTGGAGATCAGGAATCACACGGCTATCTCCATAGCACAGTCGGGAGCCTTAGGGTCCTTTTGAGATATCAATGATTCCCGAGGAGATGTGGGACAAGGTTAATCAGTTCACTCACATAATGCAGCAGAAATTTCTAGCAGGAGAAGACATTGAGCATTTAGATTATTCTAAGATTGATCCTGACGAGTAGCTGGATGATTATTGGTACACGGAAGCTACTAAGGGTGCAAATGACAAGTATTTCGATGAAGACTAAGAAATGACAACCACCTTTTTTGTACTTAACTAGTTTTCTAGTTTCTGTGTAGCCCTTTCCTGGTGCTTGTAGGTTTAAAGTTAGGAATCGTCGGCTTTGCTTTCTATTACAGATGTTATAAGAACTTTGTAAGTTAAAAATTTCTTTCTTTCATTGTTTTTCATACAGCTATTTGTATGTAACCTCTGTGATTGTCATGTTCATCATGGTGTACGGTAACAACAAAAATGCATGACTGTCTGGTGTGTGTTTGAGTTTCAGTTTCACTCATGAAGAACTCGGTCAAATCCTCTTGATAGAAGAAGTACGAGTTTCATGCTGATATAATTTTAACGATTTAGATGGATTTGATTTACCCATCAATATTTTCAGAATTATGGAATAATTTTAGGTCTAACGATATGTATTGTTTCTTTCTTTTGGTTTGTGACAATCAAGATCTACTAGTCTAAGCGTGGGCCGGGCCAGAACCCCTAAACAGATAAGATATTTGTCATATAGTCAGTGTTATTCAATCATCGGTACATATATGGTTCGGTAAGAAAAACTTACTTATGCGCGTATTCACAACTGACTGATATGGATACGGATTTAGATAAGATCGGATACAACCTGTGTCCATTAACCCCTACAACATAGGCCTTAGAGGATTTCACATTTCTAGTTTGTAAGCGTGGTTGGATCCCCAAGTGGATCCTACAAATTTAAAATGGATCCTCAAGTCTGGGACTTCCAAAGAGAGGAGAGAAATTTAAAAAGACCAAGGACGAGACCCCAAAACTTGACCGCGCATGAAAAATATCGTGGGCGGTGCCAGGCCTAGGGCGAGAGCGACGCTGATGCCTACACTTAATCTAAACACCCCTTCGAAATTTCCAAATTATTTTTCTCGCCCCTTCCCCTCTTCTTCTCTCCAATCCTTCAATTTTTCTCTCTGTTTTTTGTCAAAAAAATCCCCAAACTCAGCCCCCAATTCCCTCTCCTCTAAACAAAAAAAAATCTTTTCTCGAAACCCTAGTTCTCCTCTTCCACTTCTCTTCGATCCCTCCCAAAATCTAGGGTTCCGCTTTCCGAGTAATCGCGAAAGTTCGAAAATTTCTTCGCCAATCTAGGGTTTCGTGGGGCGATTGAGCTGCTAACGAAAGGGGGGGGGGGGGGGGGGGGGGGGGGTGGGCGCAAAAAGAGAGAGATATAGAGATGTATAAAGATCGGGGAGCGAGCGGTTCGATCGACCGGAAGCGGATCACTGAAGCCCTAGACAAGCATCTCGAGAGGGCGTCGCCATCGACTTCGAGAGGTGTGAACGGGAAGGAGAAGGATCGGCCGTCCACGTCAACCGGGAAGCAGCCCGATCACCGATCCACTCCACTTTCCAAGAACGATGGTATACCCTCTCTTATTCTCTTGATCTTCTTCCTGTTTTTGTTTTAATTTTCTCGAAATTTGATTGACTTATTGTAATGAGCGAACTGGAATGATCTGATGGTGGTTTGTTTTGAATCATTTCAAATATTGTCATGCATTTTGGATCAAATTTAGTTTTTGAGGGGAGGCAATATGCCTTGTGATATTTGTTATCTTTGTGTCCTTGTGTTTCTGTTTGACTTTGATTGAATCATTGTATATTTTCTGTAAGCAAAAGTAGTCTGGAGTTGGGTGATAGTTTTGGAGTAGATTACTTGAGTGGTACGAGGTTGTAACTCTATGTCACTTTTAAAATAAATGTGTTGTCATTGTTGTTGTTTTGTTCAAGCAGATGAGAGTACAAGCGAACAGGGGAAAAAAAACTCGATAAATATCCCTTTTTGCATCATAATGTGTTAGTTTAAAGTTAAGAAGGTCAATCAAAATTTGACTTTATGTCAACTAAATGACTATCTATGAGTTGTTTTTAAGTTCTGCAACCTACTTTTGTGATCATACAAATAAGATCAAACAACCCAGAAGGACAGAGCGATTAGAAGAACCGTGAAAGTGACAGATTTCAGTTCAGAATTGCCATTCACATCTGCTGTACATCAAAATGAGTGTGAATTGGTGCCAAATTTGCATCAAGGCAGCTTGGAAAAAGAGAGAATTCACTGCAAAAGTGCGGTTATCAGTTAAGGGGATCTATCTCATTGGTTATTCAACTTATGCTCATGAAACCAGGGATTACCCATTGAATTTTATGGGACTGGAATTGAATTTCCAGGAAGTTGGAAATATATGGATATGGATCTTTGCATTCACCTCCAAGGCACAATATGACTAAAGCGTCAAATGCATTCAACATTCTAATTTTATTCAATATAACTCAAATTGAGAAATTATGATTTTATAATTATTTCTATTCCTTGTGTGCGTGTTCTTTTCTGGTGCAGGTTAGATTTATTGGTGTAGGTTAGATTTTTTGTGTAGGTGTGAGATGTGCGTGTTCTTTTTTGTGAGAGGAACTCTGAGTGCTTTGCTGTGATGCTGAAATGTACATCTACTTGCTACATTCCATTTTCCGTGATGTTTGCTGACTGCATTGGCATATGCAAAATTTGTGAACAATCTGGCATTAAGTTAGTTATTTCGCCCACCAATATATAGTGCTTGAATAAAAGAAAAGTCTTACAAACTTAAAGTGTTAAATTTGGCTCTTTGATTTAGTACGACAAATTTAACATTCTGAGGTTCCACATTCAGATTAAGCATGTCCTCTAAAGCTTATGACAATAATATAAAACTAATTATAGCTTAGAATGGTCTAGATGGAATCTGTGTCAAGTTAAAATTTTTTAAGCAAGCCCTACAAAGCAGGGCATCCCATACCACATTTAAGAATAATCATATTCTATATAACAAACCAAACTCTTGCCTTGAAGATTGACACATGAGGATATAGATAATTATAACTTTCTAAGGTTTAAATGGATCAAATCTAAGTTTTTGAAGCAGGGATGACAACATAACAGGAAATGTTAAGTGCAACCTATGTAGCGTAGACACTTTTATGGTGAAGCCTTGCCCGTGTCAGACACTGACACATCTCAGACACTTTTGGTTAATTATATACTATATTTTTTGGTGTAGGATACTTGTCGAACACTTCTTGACATGTGTCCTACATTTTTACACTTTATGTTCTGTTACATGTTTGAGATATTCATTTAGCTTAATGTATATATCAAAGACTATATTGGAAAAATATGTTAAACTAATGATTTGTGAAGCTATGATCGGCTTAAATATCTTTCAATATAAGAAGTATAATATACCGATTTACTCTATAGAAAGTTATAAAGCCAAACATATTCCTTTTGCTAAGGCATAAAAATGTATGATAGGCTAAAATTTGGCGTATGTGTTATCATCCAATGTTATAACATTGTATTATTAGATGTCTAGACTTTTGGATACGTAGACAAATGTTTATATGTTCTATGCACGTATCTTGTTATTTCTATATGTTTTCTATATAAACTAGCGTCATTTTGCCGTGTCTCCCTGTCTTTTTTTAAGGAGTTGCCTTGTTGTGTGTCTGTCTATGTCTTACCTCTTTCCCGTGTCCATGTCCATTCTTCTTAGGCTGCAACCACTTCCCATTTAGTACTTGATTTTCTTTTAACTGTTTTTCTTTGGGTTCATCATTCATCATAATTGGAGTTATCTCTGCATAGGTCCTAGTTTTTTATTGTTCTGGCTGGGTTTTTCCTTATATTTAAAATATTTTACTTATTTATGCCAGTGGAAATAATTTTTTGGAACATTGGGATATTGTTTCTTTCCTCTCTCTTTTTCTATATCAAAAGGGGAGAAAGGGCAAAGACTGCTTCTTTTAAGCCTTTGGATTTTGTTGAAGTTGGGTAAATTTTGTTGTTTGAACAATCATTTTGATTGTTTGCAATTGTTTAAATTATTATATCGAGCAAATAGAATAAGTTGCTGAGGCATAATTTCCGACTGATTTGGACCATTTGGTTGTTTGAATCACTAATTCCATTTGAAAATATTAGGGTTTTCTTGCTGCCTATCCTATCTATTATGAACCAGATGCACACTTTTGGAGAACCCATTATTTGTTATTGAATCTATTCGTTATGTTGCTTGAACGCTTCCTATGTTCTAATTGATCGTGGATAGAAACTATCCTACCAGTTGAAAGTTCATCAGCCTCTTTGGTTCTTGCTATTGGGATGGAGTTGCAAGCAATTTGGCCGGGGAAATGTTCATCAAAAGTCTATGTTTGGACATAATATCTTGAGCATTTTCGGCTGTTGAGATACTAAACAAGAATTAAGTTTCTTTGGTGTTTCAGAAAGCTTGTATTGTCTGTCTGACTCTGAAAACTGTTTTGACAATTTAGTTATATAGCCAACTGATGGAACTTTTTGCATCTATTAATTTTTGAAGGAGAGGGTGTTGCCTCAAACATTCCTCGTTGACATTCATTATCACCTAGAGTTTTTTGCATCTATATTTGAATTTGAAGCATAGGGTGGCGCCTTAAACATTTTGAGGTATTCTCATTGACACCCATTTGCCCATGACTATGTTGCATGAACACACGCCAATATGGACACGACACACCGCCATGCGACAAATTCTTAAAAATGAACATGGCACATGTGTACAACACGACACGACTTTTTGATAAGAATGTCTATGCTACATCGTGACATTCCTCTTTGGAGGCTGTGAATCTTCATCATTCTTTTTCTTTAAGCACACTTAAAAGTTCATGGTTATTTATTTTCTTTCTTGATATTCTAGATTCATGTTTTTTTATTTGTGTGTGAAAAATATGTTTTCTTACACAACATTCTGAATTGTTGTTACTTATCTAAAGATATGCTTAGGTGCTTCCATTATTACTCATGTTTTGTTAAATATCTATTTTCTTTGATTTCCAATGTATATTGACTCCCGCTACACCTTTACATATACGCTCTTCCATTTTCTTTACAGTGGAAGAGTCTGAAACAGATAGCGAAGAATCTGATGTTAGTGGTTCTGATGGAGAGGACACATCTGGATTTCTTGGTTCTGCAACCTAAGAGGAAATGAGTTCTTTTGTGAAGTTGATGATGATTACATACAAGATGATTTCAACCTTTGTGGCTTAAGCAGTCAAGTCCCATACTATGATTATGCTCTTGATCTGATTTTGGATGTTGAGTCATCTCATGGTAAGCTCCACTAACACATTCTATACGCTTGAAGAACTTCTTGAATGTCTACTTTACATACCATATCTGCAACATGCTAAAATTAGATTATAATTCATGGTTTAAAATCTTGGAATCAGTATCGTCCAGTGGTTTTTAGTATTAATATTGTCAATATCGGCCATCAATATCGGTGTTATCGCCTATAGTGGCCCCGATATCGGCTTAATATTATCGGGTTGATAACGTATTGGGTCGCTCAAAATCCGATATGATATTGCCAAGATATATCGGAATCGGCTGATATCTGAACCATGGATCATACACTGTTGTAAGCTGAAGTGTCAATTTTTTTTTGACTTCTTGAATAGCGTATTCTGTTATGATTTGTCTGACCCTTGCATACTATTTCTTCTGGCCCTTGCATTATGTATTTTGTTGAAACGTTCAATTTTTTTAATTGATGAACTGAGGGCGTAATCCCAATTTAGACTAGTCCACCCAAGTATACTAAGACATTACTTTCTCATTTTTTTTTTCAAGCGGTATAAGATTATAGGCCTTAAAAGTCAGCTTTGAGATAGACATTCCAGTTCATCCTTAAAAAAACTGAAATTTTAACTCCTTTTTTCGTTAAACCTGACCAGACAAGTGCTTAAGAACTTTTCTTTAGTTCAGAACACATCCTTGTGCATTTTATCATCTCTTCTTTTCTCTTCCAGAAGTGGTCCTGATGTTTGCAACAATCGTTTTGTAACAGATCCGTCCATTGATTTAGCAGGATTTTATGTAATTATGTAGTCAAAGTTGTGTTTTAACATCTTGAAATGCTGCCTTAGGATCCAATAAGAGAAGTGGCATTGAAAGAAAAGTTGTTGTGGTCTTTGTCATTTTCCTTGCAAAGAGATACTTCTGCATCCAAGATACCTCTAGCAGAATGAATATCTCATATTTTTAGCTTCCTGGGCATCGCTTTCTGGAGAGAGTCTGTTTTTTGAGTATCACTTCAGTATGCCCAACAATCTTACTCCAGTCAAGATGAGTCACTGGTTAAACATCACTTTGTTGATTTTGTTGAGTTCTCCTGAAGCACTTGCTTTCCATTGATGTTGTTTACTTGGAAAGGCTGAATGCTACTGATTGGCATGCCATGCGTGTACATGCACTTTGAAATCTATTGCCCAAAGTTCTATCCACTTGACTTGAGAAGAGCAGAAAGTTTAGCATCCAAACTTCTATCCATGTTATTTCTTAATTAATCTCCATACTTCAATGATGTCTCGCCTGCTAAGGATCTTGAAAAGGAGAGAATCTATCACCATTCTTCCTCATATTTTACTCGCTGCTGAAGTTCACCGCTGCAATTGAAAATTTCTTGATTGTGGTGAAGGAGCTAATGGATTAATTACCCAAAAGGTTTTCCTGCAGCATCTGTTGTTCACCCACCTTGCCAAAAGTGTTTGATTGTGATGAGTTTTCAGCTAGGCTTTAACATAATAGCATACAATGTCAGGCAATCTGTGTATACTAAGCCAAGATTGATTTTTAAACTTCTTTCCTTGGTGAAATTCAGGTCACCAACTCTAGTTATCCTTTTTATCCTTTTCTTGCATTATTCCTATATTCATGAGAACTTCTGTCTCATTATTCCTATGATTGTAGTGGCCGAAAATCAGAGCTTGTATTCTATATCTATAACTTCATTTCATTTCTTTATTCACCTGTTTCCGGTTCTCTGAGTTTTGTCCATTCCTGCATTTGAACTTGAAGCCTCCACGAAGTACCTAACAGTCTCCATTTACTGGCTCTATATTTTCTAGTTAAGGCGTAATTCGAACATTTATGCGGTGATTGCAAATGCTTGTGATAACTTGCTGGTAGAGAGCTACATGTAAATGATGAATGCTTGAATGAATCTGGAGCTTTAGTCCATTGCTGACTTGGGACTTGCTCAAGACCATTCTATCTATCCATTCGGATAGAAAGCCACAGACTGCATAGGCTGCCTTCCTGAGGTGTCATTTATGCAGTCTTGAGTATTCTGTTATGTACTACAAGATTTGAAAGTTCTAAAATTTTCTATTGCTTTAAATGGCATTGTTCCTGCATTCTGCTACCTTCCAGAGCGTGAAGGGCAATGCGTTGTCATACAAAAAGTGTCTCCAGTCTGCACTGTCATAGAAGACCTGAGATTGTACCTTTCTTAAAGAGACTGATTTTACATGTCTCTAATATTTGAAGATGCTTATGGATTAGTTGGTTATTTGATACTTCAGTGTCTATTCTCATTCTTTCTTGGCTCGAACAAGCTTTTAGTGTTCATATTTGTTTCCGACCTTCCATGCAACATGCAAACATCTACACTCAAATCACTTGCATTGAAGTATCCAGTTTCACTAATTTTCAAAAGTTATATTTAATGTGCTAAAATGACAACTACATCATTCACTTTTATCTTTCAAAGTCTGTACCTTTGGTTGTTGATGGAGAAATATACAAAATGGAATGCTAGTTTTTTAAACAATTCGGACTACAGGTTGCATATTCCGTTTCTGTTATAATTTGATTTACGTTACATTAGGCTTTATTGAGATGATCTTTTGTGATTCAATAATACAGGTGATATGTTTACTGAGGAACAAAATGAGTTGGTTGAATCGGCAGCAGAGATGTTATATGGTCTGATTCATGTCAGATACATTCTAACTAGTAAAGGGATGGCTGCAATGGTAGGATTTTGTATAACTCTTATTTTCGTTAAGTGCTCTTTGATTAGAAATAACATGTTAATTGGCAACCTTTGCAGCTAGATAAGTTTAAGAACTATGACTTTGGAAGATGCCCGAGAGTCTATTGCTGTGGTCAGCCCTGTCTTCCCGTTGGACAATCCGACATTCCTCGGTCTAGTACTGTGAAAATATATTGTCCCAAGTGTGAAGATATATATTACCCAAGGTCCAAGTACCAAGGCAGTATCCTTTCATTCTGGCAATTTTTTTTTGAGCTTATTTACTATTCATTAGCAATTCAACATATGAATCATATCTTAACCATAAACTGTTTGTCATCCTAATATTAGAATTCATAAATTACCGGTAAATCTGTCAAAGTTTATAGCATTAAAGAAATTCAGAAAAAGTAGAATTGAATGGAAAATTTGTATACAAAGGCTTCCATATTTGTGTCGTTTTTTTAAAGAAAATAATTCTATTTGACTGCATGATGTTTGAGATCTATCAATCAATAATATATAAAATTGTACCAGTACAAAATTTATGATGGATTACTTGGTTCATCTAATACATACTAAACTGGGATACCTATTATATACCTATCTAATAAAGTTTTTTTTGCTTAATTTTTTTTTTCCAGATGATCTCTGGTAGATGGTTTTTCATGTTTAAATTGATTTATTTATTGTTTTTGACGTTCCCTGATAAAAGCTTTGGTTTTTACCCACCCCACGCCACCCTCCCCCAAACAAAAAAAAAAAAATTGATCCAAAAATTGAAAACCAATGCTCATATTTGCACGTCTTTAATCCTAATCCACTGAAAACCCGATGTTCAAATTTGCACGTCTTTAATCCTAATCCACTGAACCCGATGTTCAAATTTGCACGTCTTTAATCCTAATCCACTGAACCCGATGTTCAAATTTGCACATCTTTACTCCTAACCCAAAACCTAACCCAACTCTTATACTCTATGCTTATCCCTAACTCTATCCTTGTCCCCATTCCTAACATGAATTGACATAACAGTGCACATTTTTCCTAGCATCACAAATTCTTAACTCAATACTTATTCCTTACTTTAGCCTGAATTCTAAAGTCAATACCTATGCCTATTCCAAACTGATTGCCAATAATGCTCTTATTCCTAACATAACTTTCAACCTGCGCCCTAAACCAAACCTATTTTAAGATAAATCATATTCTTGATTTTTTTTTTAAAATTTTTATTAACAAAGTTTTTTTTTGTTTGCCTGTTACAAAAACATTTCATGCTCTGCATAAAAGTGCATTGCATTGATAGGATGGAAGCTGATAATGATCTGGATAAAAGTTCCATAATCATCTGTGACGTGGCAGTGACAAAGAATAAGAGGGAGGGAGAGAATTCAATTAGTTATATGAATGCCCTAGTTTACTTTTCTTTAGATCCTCTGGTGAGATTTTCTTGACATCACATAGATCTTGATGGAGCTTACTTCGGCACAACATTTCCACACCTCTTTCTGATGACATATCCACACCTGAAGCCACAGAAGCCATCGCAGCGGTATGTCCCAAGAGTATTTGGCTTCAAGATTCACAAGCCATGATTGAGAGGAGGTAAGCTGTAAAATCAGGCCTCATCTTCTATATGGTTCTTCGCTGGTGGGTGATTGGTGGAAGGAATTCTCTAGCAGGACTGAAGCGTCGGTGACATTGCAAAAATCATCTATTCACCCCACTCGGAAATCGGGTGTGTTGGCACTGAATCATTCTTCATCAGGCAATGTTTTATTTTTACTTTAGTTGTAGCCATAGAGCTTGCTTGGGGTTTCTTATGGCTGAGAGTTTTCTGGTACATCGTATAATTTGTTTGACTAGTGTTGATGTTCAATGACTTTTGGGAAGGTATCATATGCTCCAATGCTTTGGAAATGGTACTGATACCATTGCCCTTGTTTCAGGGAGATTATTGCCTCCATTGTTTGTTTTCGTTTCTATGTTTGCTTAGTGTCTTTGATCTATATGACATGCTGCTTCTAGAGAAATTCTGTATACAGCATGGGACGTTACCCACTTCACCAGCAATGGAGGATGCGTTGTTATCCTTTAGTCGTTCATCCTGTGGCTTATTCTGTTAGTACTGTCATGGATTGGGGTTGCTGCTTATTATTTTAGCATGAGTGCTTGTTTGCATGAATGGAGTGGACATCGAGTCCTGCACGTATGTCTTATGTTTACTTTGTGTGAGTTCAGGCCCTCACTATCTACGTGATACATTATCAGCCACTGCGTTACAGATGCATTTCACCACAAAATTTGAGACGAGCAAAGCCCGAAGCACACTTTGAAACTTCCAAGAACGAAGTGAATCACACTTATTAATATAAATTCCCAAGAGTGCTTTTCATTTCTTGAAGAGCACTGAAGGAAAACAACAGACAGGAATGAATTTGCGTTTTATTCAATACTTCAGAATACATCACATGCAATATTAACTTCAAAGGTTTGAATACTGCTTTCCAAATTCAGGCTTCCTAAATTAAAATTTAACTCGGTCTAACTAAAATCAAACTCAACTTAATTTAACTAGTCCTGTGAGGACTACTTGGGCCTTAGCCCCACATGTGACAGCTTTGAGTGAGAATAGCACCCTCAGAGTGATAATTAGGTAGCCTTCACCCTGGGGGAGAAGGAAAATGGGATGGGAAAAAAGCAATAGTGCGGTAGGCATCTCAAATTAGGTTTCCCCCCAAAGTTCTGCCAAAATCACAATTCTTAAATAGACTCCACAACAGAGACCCAGAATTTCAACAGCCAACTAAAAAGATCAAGACAAATCTCAACACTAGCACATCAGCAGGCAGTAAAGATTATAAAGTAGAATCTCATTCTGAAATTTAACAGTTGCAAATCCGAAATCATCTCATCATAGCCGCATGAAACTAAATGAAATCCCAAAATGGTCAGAAATGGGCATTGAACCTCATTAAAAATTACAATCTTTAACCAAAAACAAGCTAAGCAACTGACAGGTAGCCTATTGAGTATATCTATTGAGTAAATCTAACTCTCCGTCTGCTCCCTCAGCCTCCTGATGGTACTACGAACTGTGACAGCACTAGCGGTGCTGAAAAATCAGAGAATTAACCAAAGTTAAAGATTATATATATACAAAAAAATTGGTTGCAAAAAAGAGACTAAATATTAGCTTTTAGAATTCAAACATAGGAATCAGGAGAAAAAAAAATGAACTATGATGTTTAGCTCAAAAAAGAACTTAAACAAATAAAAATAAGAGAAGCTTAACAAAAGAAAATTTTACTGAGGAGAAAAATTAGATTATGTCATAATGCACATAAGAGACAAGCACCAATTCACAAATAAAAATTTTAGTGTGAACAAGAAACAATAATCAACTATTCTAAGATAAAAGTGGTTAACTTTTCATAAAATTCTAATTTCCAGAAGGCACTGACGAATTAATGGACAAAAATAACATCGAGAATGACTTAATTGTGGCAAAAAATTTGAAAAGAAAAAAAAAAAGATCCTTCAATAATGAATATAAAAGTGATTATGTTAAAAGTGATTATGTTTTGATGAAAATCTGACTTCATGAATGCACTGAATGAATTGGATTGACAGTTGAAAAAAATAATTAGAATGATTTAGTTGGAAAAATATTTGGTAATAAACTGACAACTCTTCAATGGTTTTATTATTGACAAGAAAATTATGTCATGTGGTTAGAAGAAGTATAATCATACTTCAATGTGTAGGCGCCGCCAGCTTTGACTTTGCCACAGTCCTTGCAGCCCCAAATCCCAACAGCCTTCCTCTTGACAGCATACTAATCACAACGAAGTTAACTCCTTTAGCAATGATAATCAGAAACATGACAACAAAAGCAAGTTATTGTGTCACAGATATTGTACCTTTCCACAGAACTCGCAGAAGTACTTCGCATGTTGGCTGACCTCCATTTCTTAATTTGCTTCCTTAGACTTGCACCATATCGAGTGCCTGCATTGTGATTTTTTTTCAGAATTGTCGAACTTTTAAAACCAAAAATAATAGGCTTCTTCTGACTGATCAAGGGTTACAGTGAGGTAAAATGAACACTTACCGTACTTTCCAACAATTCCGGCCTTCTTTGTTCGCTTAGTCTGAATTCAAAACACAATGTGGCAACAATCAAATGGATGAATATATAGTGTGCAACAAAAATTGCAGTAAATTTAGTGTAAAAAAGATGTATTTGATCAAACATTACCCGAAGCAACTCTTACAATACAGCTAACAAGAGGAAAAAGCAAATAAAGAGATGAAAGTGAAACTGCATGAGGTCTCCTAATAAATTCTTTGAAATTAGGGGGAAAAACTAGTAAAATAACAGTTCTAGGAAACTTAAATGAACCAAAATAACAAGGAATCTGTTTACAGGAAACTTAAAGGAACCAAAATAACAAGGAATCTGTCTATGGGAAACTTAAATGAACCAAAATAACAAGGAATCTGTTTATAAGAAACCGTGACAAAACAGAAATTTATATAACATGGTTTTACACTCAATATCCTAATAACTGATAGCTGCTACTCGTGGAGATAGATCCGTCCATACAAAGCAAGTCAATATGGAAAAAAAAATGAAAAGAAACAGAAAGCTGAACTGATGCTGGTGGCAATTAGTCCCAACTTAATATAATCACCTGGCAGCATCAACCTCAAACTGGTAAAGATAAAAACAGGATTCAACTTGCTTCCGATAAGAGACAGGTAAGGTGAAGTTCGATGTTCCTAAACAAACCATACACCTTAATTTAGCACTCAGTTCACTCTTAACCCTTTTATTCCACTTGGCAGTGGTGACACAGCAATGGCATGTCACCATCTATCTTTTTATCTCATTCTTCCCTTTTTTTGTGTATCAGCCGAAGCTGATGCTCATAAGGACAGGGCAGACCCAAACAAGGCACGCCACAGCTATAATTACCATGTTTCAATGAAACTTTCAATTTATCAAGCAATGCCTATAAGACTTCTAAAGTTCATTATCCATGTTAAACACCTATAAACTACAAATAAATCCTATGGAATAAAGCACTTGTTAGCAAGGTGTAATTCAGGTCTTCTTGACTCCATCAAATGCCATTTCAATGAAGTTTCATTTTAATTTAGATATGATAGGATCCAAAAATATTTAAATGGACATCAATAGATCCAACTCACAATTTGATGAAGCAGGCATATGAAATTGGACAATGATCATCATGTAGAAGCTAACAGTGTGTAAGTTAAATAGGGCAGTTGAAGGATATTAATGCTCATCCAAAGCTTCTATACTGCATTATTTTGTTACAGCTTCGAGCCTATACAAGTACTTTCACTGTTACTGGGATCTATAACAATGAAAGAACGGTGGTAGCAGTATGAAGTTTTTTCTCCATTGTTCCTCTTGTAGAACCTTAAATTTTCTGTATAATTCGCCAGCTACTGCTGAGGTTCCTCGACACCCATGTATACAGTTCAGTCGATCTACTCTCCTTCTGTACATCTTTTGATCCATTAGCAGAGATCTGTATTTTGCAGATATCCAGACACAAGTAGCCAGCTTTGGGAATCCTTATTTCAGCCTCAACAAATCTCCCACCAATGCAAGCTTATTGATACGCATCCTCTACCCATTTTATGCACAAAATTTAATTTGAAATATACCCAAGTTTGTAACTTGGTTGCTGAATTATTAGGTGATTGAGCTCTTGGCTCTTGGGTGAGTTATTGACCTATATGGAAGTCTTATCCAAAGATGAACAAAAGAGCTAGTCAAGGGTTGTAGCTTATCAGAAGATAAAATTTGGAACCTTCAGCATTTCTTCACTATTCTGCTACTCAACTAGCAGTTGCATCAAGGAAGGGTTATTGCCTATTGGGCACACAAAATTGTTGGAAGCATTGTTTTGTTCTCTGAATATTTTCTAAGGTAAATAACCCAATCTGGCATAATTACGATCATATTCGATTCAAGCAATATCTCAGAGATACCCTCACTTCCACAGTGCAACAATCAATTGTAACCCAAGAGAAAAAAAAATCCATTCAATAGCACATAAAATCACCCAAGATTTTGCTTTTCAATTTATTATTACAATGAACATATAACATCAAATTCGTCTCTTTAACCCTCCAATGATCTTTGAAATCAAAATCTTGTACACAATATTTTCCAACTGATGACAATAACACATAATCCGAGAAGCAGTGAACTAAATGAGGACACAAAATCAAGATCGGACATTTTATCTAGGTTACTAGATAATTAATAAAATAGCAGTTAAACCGTAGAAGACAAATGAGAGATGAGGGAATTTGAAGACCGTACCATTTTTGCGGCGTTCAGGAGAGAGCGACTGAAACCCTAGACGAAGCAGCAGAAACCAACACCTGATGCTCTCAGCGCGCGGAACCCCTAACACTAGATTTTATACAGAGGCTTTGAGCTGTAGAGTTATCCGGACCGTCTATAAGGCCTGAGCCGGAATGGACGGTTGGGATTGTTGGATCGTTGAATTCCACTTGGTCCCCGGCCCAATTAGGCTGAACTGAGTCCAATTGGCTGGTCCTGGTTGTCTCAACCCGACCCGACCCGACACTTAATAGCTTCGGATTTACGTTTTCGACCCGAATGCGATCCATTCATCAAGCGGAGCCGAATCTTGACAAATTCATAACTCAGCTTTGAAGTATCCAAAAAGTTTGGCGTCCAAATAGTGCAGCTCACATCAAGCCATGACTTATATTTTAAAATCAAAAAGAAAATATCTGATGCGTTTCAGACCCGTTAACCTTCTGAGATTTGAAAACTCTGTAACGGGTCGGGTCCGGATGGGCCTTGTGACTCGAACCGTTAACAGGTTTACCCGGCCCACTTGTTCAACGCGGGAATAAATAGGCTGCTACTCTCATTTTTCGGGCACTTGATGTTTTTGCCCTAATTTGGGAACAACGAGCTGAGTTCAGTTCGTTTACTGAGTTTAATAAAGCCATTTCCCTCCATCTTCCCCAAATCGTTTGGTGCTGCCTGTTCTCCCTGTTCTTCTTCTGTCTTTTGCAGGTTGAGATGCCGCCGAGGAACCGCCACCGCTACCACCCGTCATCTCCGACGCCCTGAAGAAGGCGAAGGTGTATCAATGGTATCAGAGCTCCAAGTTCCAGAGTTTCCTGAGGATCAAGGAGGAGACAGCGACGACCTTACTCCGAAGGTTGAACCACGAGGATCAGTGTCTTTTGATGGAGGTTGGGATTCAAAGAAGGAGTTAGACCAAGAAAAGACTCTTGGAGAGGGCTCGTCTTCTCAAAAAGAAGGTCAGAATGACTTCTGATTCAGAGCTCTTGATGAAAGAACGGCGCTAAGAACTCGGATGCTGGAGGAGAAGGTAAGTGATAAGATGAGATCCATTGATGATCAGTTTCGTTCTCTGGAAGAGAGGATGGATCTTCGTCATGAAGAACTAATTGGAATGATCGCAAGATTGTACCAAATTCCTGGGTTGTCAGTAAGGAAACTGGTGAATCGGGAGGAGATGAAGTTCCTCTTACTAGGGGGTCTAAGGTGAGTCCTAAAGGGGTGTTGTCCGCTACCTCTCCACACCTGAAGCAGACGGCGATGGGTGGGGGAAAATCAGATTACTTCTTGAGAAGAAACCCGAAGTCTTCAGTGTCTTTCAGTACACCTGGTAAGCTTCCGATGCCAAAACATCCTAAGGTGGAAATTCCAATATTCAGGGGTGACGGGGACATCTTAAATTGGCTGTATCAGCTGGAGCATGTATTCACCATCCATCATACTCTAGTAGAAGATCGTGTTGAGTTCTGTGTTTTTTCCTGCAAGGAGAGGCTCTGTTGTGGTGGAGATGGTTGAAAAAAAGAAGGGAGGATCAGTCACCTGGCCTGAATTTTATGATGAGATGATCTTGCAGTATGGTCCTGACGATCTGGATGATCCCCTGGCTGCTTTGGCTAATTTGAAGCAGACTGGGACTGTACAAGAATACCATAAATCCTTCATTAGATTGGCTCATTTGATTGAGGAGACTGAGAAAAATTTAATCAGTTTGTTTTTATCTGGTCTGCGTGAAGATTTGAGAGGTAAGGTAAAATTGGATAAGCCAATGACCATGGTTTCAGCTTATAGAAGTGCAGTGGCTATGGAATTTATTACAGCAGCAGAGAAGAAAAAATAAACAGAATAATCCCTTACAGGGGGTCAGCTAGTACTCCGTGTTAAGTCCAAAAAACTCCATGGTTTCAGCTACTGGTAAAGATGTTAGTTCTGCAACAGTTGCTCCAATAAGAAGGTTGTCCCCATCTCAGGTGGAAGAGTATAGGAGGAAGAGTCTATGTTTTAAATGTGATGAACCTTATAGTCCAGGTCATAAATGCAAGGGTAAAAGCTTGATGTTGATTGAGTGTGAAGAGTCTGAGAATGAGCAGGAAGAGGAAATTCTGTTAAAACCAAAGGAAGGATTAAGGGAAAACTTGCATGAACTGTCACTCAATGCTATGGAAGGAGGTGTAACACCCAAGACTATTAGGCTCTTTGGACAGATAAACAGGAAACCTGTTAATGTTCTGCTGGATACAGGTTCCACCCATAATTTTATTGATCCAAAGGTTGTGTAGAGAACAGGGCTGATAGTCACACCTGAGTTAGCTTTTAGTGTAACTATAGCTGGTGATGACAAGTTACAGAGTGAAGGATTATGTAGATCAGTATGCTTCAAGTGTCAAGGATTGAAAATTGTAACTGATTTCCATGTCTTACCAATAGGGGGATGCCAATGGTTTTGAGAATAGATTGGCTGCAAACTTTGGATGAGATAACTGTGAATTTTAAAGAAAGGAAAGTGAAGATCATCAAAGATAATCATTCATGGGAGTTACAGGGGGTACCATCTAACAACATGGAATTAGTATCAGCTAAGACAATGGAAAAAACACTATATCAGTCAGCCAAGGGATGGGTTTTATATATTTGTCACCAAACAGAATTTAAGCCTGATCCAGAAGCTAGTCTTCAGTTGCAGTCTTTATGTAAGGAATATGATATGGTTTTTTGAGAAGTAATGGGTCTTCCACCCAAGAGAAGTCATGACCATCAGATATCAATAGTCCCTGGTACTGAACCTATCAACTTGAGACCCTACAGGCATCCTTGGGAGTAAAGAATGTCATAGAAAAGATGGTGGATGAAATGTTGGAAACAGGGATTATCAGGAACAGTAGGAGTCCTTATACATCTCCAGTTGTTTTGGTAAAGAAAACTGATGGCACCTGGAGGTTGTGTGTGGATTACAGGGCATTAAATCAGAAGACAGTCAAAGATAAATATCCAATACCTTTAATTGATGAATTACTTGATGAATTATATGGGGCACAAATTTTTTCTAAACTGGATTTAAGGAGTGGATACCATCAGATTAGGATGAAAGAAGAAGACATACCCAAAACAGCCTTTAAAACTCATACAGACCATTATGAGTATTTAGTCATGCCTTTTGGTTTAACTAATGCTCCTGCTACCTTTCAAGCCTTGATGAATGAACTCTTTAAACCATATCTGAGGAAGTTTGTGCTGATATTCTTTGATGATATACTTGTTTACAGCAGGGATTTGCAGGACCATCTGGACCATGTGAGGTCAGTGTTGGACATTTTGAAAAAGAACCAGCTTTTTGCTAAAAGAAGCAAATGTCAATTTGGAGTGACAGAGGTAGCCTATCTGGGGCATGTTGTGTCTGCTCAAGGAGTGGCTGTTGATCAAAGTAAAATACAAGCTGTAGTGGAATGGCCAGTCCCTAGAACTTTGAAGGCATTGAGAGGATTTTTAGGTCTGACTGGGTACTACAGGAAGTTTATCAAAGGGTATAGTACCCTTGCTGCTCCTCTGACTGCTCTCACTAAGAAGCATGCCTTCAATTGGAATGAAGAAACTCAGAAGGCCTTTGAAACATTAAAAACAGTCCTCACTAACCCACCAGTCTTAGCTCTTCCCAACTATACTTCACCTTTTGTAATTGAGTGTGATGCTTCTGCCAGCAGAATTGGGACAGTATTGATGCAGGATAATCATCCCATAGCCTATATCAGTCAAGAACTGAAAAATCCCAGTAAGTTTGCTTCAGCCTATGAAAGGGAAATGTTGGGGCTATTGTTAGCTACAAAAAATGGAGGCAGTATCTGTTAGGAATGGAGGTTATAGTCAAAACTGATCATAAGCCACTAAAGTACTTACGGAACAAAGGTTGTACACTGAAGCCCGACACACCTGGTTATTGAAGTTGTGCAATTACAAGTATAAGGTTGAATACAAGAAAGGGAGGGAGAATATAGCTGCTGATAGCCTCTCCAGAAGAAATGAAGCTTCTGATACACCTGCCCTATTGGAAATTTCAGTAGTGGTATCTGATTGGGTTGATTTATTAAGGAAAATGGTAAGTACTGATGCTTTCTTTTCTGATTTAAATAGCAAATGGACTGATGGGCTGCTGGATACTGCTAAATATCAGAAAAAGAGTGGGCTTTTCTATTATAAAGGTAGAATTCTCATAAATCCCTCCTCCTCGCTCACCCAACTATTACTGTCTGAGCATCATGATACTCCTGTGGGAGGACACTCTGGATATGAAAAAACTTATCAGAGGTTGAACAGGGTAGTGTACTGGCAAGGTATGAAAAATAGTGTTAAGAAATACATCAGGGAATGTGATGCTTGTCAAAGGTTTAAGTATGAGACTACCAAACCTGCAGGTTTACTGCAGCCTTTACCTATTCCTCAGAATGTCTGGGAAGAAATTTCCATGGATTTCATTGAGGGGTTGCCAAAAAGTTGGGGTAAGTCTGTTATCTTTGTCATTGTTGACAGGTTAACAAAATTTACCCACTTCTTATCTCTTTCTCACCCCTATACTGCTAAGTCAGTAGCTGCTGTTTTTATGGACAACATTTACAGTCTGTATGGAATGCCTCAGAGTATAGTCTCTGACAGAGATGCTGTGTTTACCAGTGAGTTCTGGAAAGAGTTGTGGTCTTTACGGGGACTAAACTGCTTTTTAGTACCTCTTTTCATCCCCAAACTGATGGTCAGACTGAGGTAGTTAATAGATGTTTGGAAACCTACTTACGTTGTTTTTGTTCCCACAAACCTCAAGAGTGGTGCAAATGGCTTCCCTGGGCTCAGTACTGGTACAATACCAGTTGGCATTCAGCTATTAAAATGGCTCCATATCAGGCTGTGTGTGGCAAAGTCCCTCCTACTATCTCTTCTTATATCCCAAAAACTGCTCGGCTACAAATTATAGAAGATGCACTGTTGGATAGGGATGCAACCCTTCAATTATTGAAGGATAATTTGATCCAGGCACAGGAAAGAATGAAAAAGTGGACAGACTTACACAGAACTGAGAGGTCATTTGAGGTGGGGGACATGGTGTTTTTGAGACTGCAACCATATAGGCAAATCTCAGTAGGAGGAAGAAGATCCCATAAACTTTCTCCTTTGTTTTATGGTCCATATAAAATCTTGCAAAGAATAGGTCCAGTTGCTTACAAACTGGAATTGCCTGAGGAAGCTAAAATCCATCCAGTGTTCCACATTTCTCAATTGAAAAGGAAGCTTGGCCATAATATCCAGGTACACAACCAGTTGCCTTCCCATGTTGTTGAGGTGATCAAGGAACCTGACACCATTCTGGAAAGAAGAATGGTGAATCGGTTTGGGAAAGCTACAACTGAAGTGTTAGTTAAATGGAAACAATTGCCATTGGAAGATGCTACTTGGGAGAATTACTGGGAGCTGATAAAGAAGTTCCCTGTCTTCGACCTTGAGACAAGGTCGATTTCAAGGGGAGAGCATTGATGCGTTTCAGACCCGTTAACCTTATGAGATTTGAAAACTCTGTAACGGGTCGGGTCCGGATGGGCCTTGTGACTCGACCCGTCAACAGGTTTACCTGGCCCACTTGTTCAACGCGGGAATAAATAGGCTGCTACTCTCATTTTTCGGGCATCTTGATGTTTTTGCCCTAATTTGGGAACAACGAGCTGAGTTCAGCTCGTTTACTGAGTTTAATAAAGTCATTTCCCTCCATCTTCCCCAAATCGTTTGGTGCTGCCTGTTCTCCCCGTTCTTCTTCTGTCTTTTGCAGGTTGAGATGCCGCCGAGGAGCCGCCACCGCTACCACCCCGTCATCTCCGACGCCCTGAAAGAAGGCGAAGGTGTATCAATATGGCGTGTAACAAATACTTCAGAATAATTTCTGTTCTCAAAACGCAAGGGGAGTTGCCAATAAAGCACTTTCTCATGATCCCCAATACTCAAAAAAAGGGGGAGCTAAACTTCAGCCTCAAGCTTGCTTGAAGAGAGGAGAGAATGCCACCAAATGGACCAAGAAGTCAACCGTCACCTCAAACAAAAGCAACACCCTTTATTCTCTCCCCACTTCTTCCCCCAACTGCTCCACGGGACCCACACGATTTCTCTTGGACCCAGCTGTCGGCAATAGATTCGTGATTGCAACTGGGTGCAATAAAATATTAAAACAAATAGACGTCGTCGTCTCTTATTTGTTCTCCTCCTCCTCCTTCGCCCTTCTCCCATTCTTTCCCTGTACCGCCGGAGAACCCTAAGATCAAAGATCCCCCTTAACCTGCTCCATCGCCGGCGGTCACGATGCTGATGCTCATAAACTGCTCCGGCTGCCGCACCGCCCTCCAGCTCCTGCCCACGGCCAGCTCCGTCCGCTGCGGCCTCTGCCACTCCGTCACCCACGTGGCAGCGCCGGGCAACCAAAATTACGCATCTGCCCCCTCTCCTGCCGCCGCCTCCCCCCGCCGCGGGCCGCCGCCCCCGCCGGCGCACGGGAGGAAGAGGGCCCTGATCTGCGGGGTATCGTACCGCCGGACGCGGCACGAGCTCAAGGGGAGCATCAACGACGCCAAGTGTATGCGCTACTTCCTCGCCAACCGCTACCATTTCCCGAGGAGTCCATCCTTACGCTCACCGGTCGGTAACCGTAACTGACACTCTCGTATTAATTAGTTGCAAATCTTTCATTTACCCCACATTTCACTTTGAATTAATCATTTAATAAATACATCTGCAGTTTGCTGAAATCGTAATTAATGTGCATTTTAATAGTTCATTAATTAATCGAAGTCAGATACCTACATGTAGATGGTTCTAATTCATTTTAGATATGAGTATAATACACCAACAGTTCTACATGTTAATTTCATTTAACATGTAAATTCAACTGGTAATATGATGGTTTGCTATTAACATTAAAAGAAAATATGGAGTTAATTAGATGTGACCACATGACATGCATACTCGAATCATTCTTGTTCATAACAAATCTCATTTGCAATAGACTACCGTTTGTTCTAAAAAAAAGATGAAATAATAATTATGATTCTATTTTAACGTTTAGGCATTACAGTGTTAGTTCTTGTTTCTGACTGGCACACTGACACTACACTCTTATCGTGAAGCTTTTTCGTTCGAGCACATTGCGAACACGTGTATCGGATACAAGTTTCCTATCATGTTCCTGTTGCTATGTCGTATCGTGCAACATAGGTTTTAACTATCATACATTGTTGATTTGAAGTTCAAGAAAAATATACTTCCTCTGGAAATTGATAATGACTTACTTTTCTTCAAGAGTTTGTGAAAGGTGTCACTGGTGTTTCTCTTTCGAACATAGGCCGCAGCCTTCCCACAACCCACTTCCACTTCTTTTTCAATGAGAAAGGCGGAAAATGTCACAGTTTTTCCCTTATAAAAAAAGGGTTCTATACGAGATATTTGGGTATCATCCATCCTTAAACATATAGAAATTTGAAACACGGTACTTCCTGTTAAGATTTTGTCTTATTTTCAAGAAGAGATGATGGTCAAAGAAAATCTAATCGAGTTGGAGAAGACGATGACTTGAAGAAGAAGAAGCAAATTAAGGTGGAGCAGTTTTCTTTTAAAGTGCTTACGAGTTTCCTTTTCTGGAGAAGTACAAATAGGATTCTGATTCTATTTAATGAGAGTTTATTTCTAAAAATTGAAGGATTTAGAATTCTTCTTTACGAGTTTTCTTTTCTGAAGGAGTAAGAATAAGATTCAGATTCTATTCAAGGAAGATTTGTTTTTAAAGATTGAAAGATTTAGAATTCTTCTAGATCAAAGAGATCAACTCCAAATAGGATTGATCAAAATTCTTCAAGTATCCAATGGTCAAGAACATCCAATAGTCTAAATAAGAGTTGTATTATAAAATTTTATAAATAAAAGTTGTAACATAGCATTGTATGTGTGACGCCCCAACCCTGCGGGTACGGAGACGTCACTGTGACGTATATACGCAGGTCAGAAATACCCTCACGTATATACGCTAAGCATCAGTACAGACAAGAATCAGAGTGCGAAAGCACAGTGGTAATATACATTCTAACAGAAAAGTACAAGTACATGGTTATCACAGAGAGTGATACAATATTACGGAAATATTACATCACCAGAAAATATAAAAGTACGATTTACAAAGAGATAGACATAATCAAAAGCTGAGAGGTGCTCACGAGCAGCAAGAGAGGCGCTCACGAGCAGCAAGAGAGGCCTCGAGAGCCAATCAGGAGAAGAGCTGGGAGGAAGAGTTATGACGATGTCTAAGCTTCTGCTGCACTCTGATCACCACAGAAGAATCCGCTACGCACTCTGATCAGCTACAGCAAGACCACCATGTTCTGGACTTTAGGATCTGAACACGAGGATTCAGGGTTGTCAGATGTAACCCGCGAGTACATATGATAAAGCCAAGTGGCGTGCATATCAGGCACACGTGTACATGATCAACTGATGTGGTTCGGGCATACAGGTACAGGCAATGACAAGTAACATAAAGAAAATTAAAGGAACGACAGTAAATGCAAATCAAGTAAATACATGTATATCGATAAGTCTGAATCAGAAAGCATGCATAGAAAACAGTGTCGAGAGCTTAAGTACAAATAAACATGCGATAAATATATTAAACATGCGATAAATACAAGTATAGATAAAACTACTTGTATAAGCTCAGATTATGGATTCACGGGTCGATACGTCAATGGGATAATCTAAATAAGGAAACCCTCATCTTTATACCATATATCTCATGTTGTCATCATCTGAGTTCATACAACTTGAGTTGCCCTCAGAGTATCAGAGCTATAATGTGTCTAGAATAATCATTATGTCATAGAAATCATATGTCATAAAGTAGGGTGTCAACTCAGGGCATAATACTATAACTGGAGAATATAAAGGTATTGCATTTTAAGTTATTCAATAATAATTATCAGTACCGTTTGATATTTCAATTGCCTCTCTACCAGTGCCTCACATCGCTGATAGTCCATGCTAGAGTTCGCACTTTAGTAGAACTTACTCGGGTCTGATATGTGAGTACCAGGATCCGAACAAAGGAGCGACTAAATATCACACGTTCCTAATATTATTATTGTTGGTTGTAAATTCTTATGTTATTCATCTGATCCATATGCTTAGATATGTGTTACCGGTACACATACATCCACTTATGAATAAGACGAGTTATTACTTGAAAACTGAAAAATCTGATGGCTCATATTTATAGTGGGTCTCGTCTCTGTCCGGGACTAGGCTTAGTAGTACAGACTACTGCTTCCGGGGACTTATCATTACGCGCCCCACACGACACTTCAGATATCAGGCTACTGCTTCCGGGGACTTATCATTACGCGCCCCATACGACACTTCAGAAATATCCACCATTATAAATATGACATCATACCGGTATCCATCAGTTTCCCCACCCCAGTATAAGTTGAGTATTTTATTATATATATTGACCAAAGATAACGTCCACAGTGAATACACAGTAATCTAACATCCATGATTATCCAATTACGGGGATCAATAGAAGTACAATATCAGGAACATAATATCAGGAGTATCCATGTTAAAGGGGTTCAGGAACACAGGAGTTCAAGAGCACAGGAGTTCAGAAGTACTAGAGGTCTGGTAACCGTATAATAATCATGTCAAGTCCCTGTAAAAATGATAATCATGAATATGTAATATAATACAGGTGCAAGGTATAATAGTATCCAGTCAGGTGTCACAATATCAGGTCAAATGTATTAGTACCATGTGAAAGTATGTCAAGTAAATGATAGCATGTCAATTGTCAAGTGTCGTATATCAGGTGTCAGGTATCAGGTGTCAAGTGATAATATGTCAAGTACCGGTGTCAGATATCAAGTGTCAGGTATCAGGTGTCAAGTGATAACATGTCAAGTACAGGTGTCAGATCTCAAGTGTCAGAGTCAGGTGTCAAGTATAACATGTCAATATATCATACAATAAACGTTAAAATAGCAATCACTAGGTATGAACGATGATAGTAAAGTATGAATCAACACAGGAAATGTACTCGCCTAAATCACCGGTAAACGGCGAAAAATCTCGGGACACCATAAACATGTACGCACTACTAATCCATATAATATATATATATACATAATTATAATATATAATATATATATATATATATAATATATATATATATTAGAGGGGATAAGAGAGGAGAGAGAGGATTAGTTAGAGAGAGAGAGAGAAAGTGTTTGTTGGAAGTGTTTTTTTTAAAGAGAAAAAAGAAAGGTGGAAAGAGGAAAGAAAGAAAGAATAAAGAAGAGGGGTATGCTGGAAATAGAATGGGGTAATAAGGAAATGAGGGGATGTGTAACACTTGCCTTAATTAAGCATCTTTTTTCCTAAATATTCATACCTTAAAGGGTAATGGGAAATGGTTTGCATGCTAGATACCCTATTTATTTCATGCTTATTAAATGTGTATGTATAAAAATGAATACATAAGTATGAATACACCCATGTATGTAGATATAGAAATACCCACATGTGGTTGACTTACTACCATCTCTCTCACCATGCATGTACCTCATGGAGAGGGGGAGGCATGGAGCTTGTCATAGGGCATGGTGTAGGGTAGAGTGATGGGTTAAATAGGGACACTTGGCACATTCTTGTGGAGGTTAGAGGTTATAAATAGGGGGGTGAAGAAATTACCTCATTTGATAAAACTCCCTCTCTCTTCATCCCAAAGTCCCAACCTCTCTCCCTCTCTTCCCGATCTGCAGCAAAGCCAGCAGCAGCAGCAGCAAAAAGGCAGCAGCAGCAGCAGCAAAAAGGCAGCAGCAACAGCAGCAAAAGGCAGCAGCAACAGCAGCAGCCAACAGCCCTATTCCCTCCATTTCTCTTACATAAAAACACCCCTTTTTCATCTCAATTTTCACTTACTTTTCTTCAGTCCACATACTAGAAAAAGATGCCGTATTCCTCCAGAAACCGTTAGAACGAGTCAAGGAGTGATCTAGAACTAGAAGTTGAAGGGGGGAAGAGTCATTGGTTGAATGGTAAGAAAACACTTCTAAGACTATACCCTCTTGTATCATTTTCGTTAATTATGAACTAATAATGGCGTTATGACTTGTAGACTCCGTTGTAGCGGGATATCAAACTTGAGGAAGAGCATACCACTTTAAAAGGGTGAGTAGAACATATGAATCTTTGTGTCATGATAAATAGACATAAAAGTAAAGATTTCGAAACTTGCTTATTGTTGTTACTTTATGTATCCTAGCATATTGGTAGTACTTAATGCATGTGATTGTTATGTCATTGGAGGAAGGGACCGGGTTGAACCGGAGGTGCAAGTAGGGGAGATTATGCGGTAACGCATTGGAGGAAGGGACCGGGTTGAACCGGTGGTGGTGGAAGGGGGAAAATTATTGCGTGAAATGACGTATAGAAGGAAGGACCGGGTTGAACCGGAGGAGACCGAAGGGGGAGCCCAATGTTAGGGTTAATATAGTATGTTGATGTGACTAAATAGAAATTCTATGTTGAGATTACATATATATATATAAATCCTTAATGTTGAATCTGGAATAACTTCTTATACAGGCAAATTTTATGAAGGTTAGTCGACTAAGTCCCTGGGATAAGTTGACTATAGGTGTGATACATAGGCAGACAAACTGCTGGAAAGCATGGTTAGTCGACTACAGACAGACTGTAGTCGACTAACTTCAGATACAGAGAGCAAACAGAGAGTTAACATCTATATTGGTCATAGGTTAGTCGACTAAGTCCCTGGTATAAGTCGACTAGTACTTGTGTAGTCGACTACACCAGAAAGGGTAGTCGACTACAGGTGATATACAGAGAGTAACATACCCTTTTGAACCACACATAGTCGACTGTAGGAGACCTGCAAGTCGACTAGTACTTGTGTAAGTCGACTACAACAGGAAGGGAAGTCGACTACATAAGTCCCTGGCAGCCAACAGAAAAGCAGACATTTTGGAGTGAAATCAGTCGACTATAACTATAATATTAGTCGACTTATAGATAGTATTAGTCGACTATAGGATGGCCTAGTCGACTAGTAAAGCTTTGTTACTGTGTTCTGGTTGGGTTCTCGGCTAATAACGAAATTTTATAAAAATAGTATAATGACACACCTGTCAACCTGATAATTTAGCCCATGTAGACCTACTTAGTAGGCATGCTTAAATATTGTTTTACTCACTGAGCTGTCAGGCTCACTCTATTCTAATTCCACCTTCAGGTCTGGACAAGGGCAAAGGACCCGTTTAAAGGCTAATGTGCGGGACAAGCGCCATCGGAGCCATTGCATTAAAATTGCTTTTGTTATGTATATGACTGTTTTATAACCATGTGCACTATTAGTTGTAGGTTGTCATTGACTTATAAACCTTATAGGGTCTAGTGTTAGACTCTAACCTTGTAATATATATATACTTTGATATGGTAATTCTAGACTGCGTTTTCGTAACGGGTTATCGAACCATATGTGTTGACATGGTAAGTCATGATTAGATCATACATGTTATCTTAGTGAAAATTTTGATGTATAGTGTAGAGTTTTCTGATGTTAGAAATGGAAGTATTATATCGCGTTGGGTCCCACGCTTGGATTATTAAGATAATTGTAATCAAACTGAAAAAATTTAACTGGGACCGTTACAGGATGGGTAAAAGTGGAAAGGAGGAAAGGAAAAGGAAGGAAAGAAGAAGAAAGAAAGAAAGAAGAAAGAAGAAAGAAGGAAAAAGAAGAAGGGAAGGGGAAGGGGGTGGTGGCCGGCGGCCGGCCACCGCCGGCGGTCTGGGGAGGGCGGTGGCGCCGTCGGAGTTGGGGGGCGGCGCGGCCTAGCCCGTGGAGGAGGTGGGTGGAGTTTGGTTGTTGGAGTCCTTGGGTGTTGTTGTTGGTGGTTGATGGTGGTGTTGGGGAGTTGGAGGAGGAGGAGATGGTGGTGTGGTGGTGGAAGTGAAGAAATTGAGGAGTTTGTAGGTGAATTTTGAAGAAGAAGAAGATGGCGGAGTGATGGGTTTTGTTGAAATTGGAGAAAAGGGGATGAAATTTGGAGAGGAGGGAAGTGGGGAGGTTGGGGGGCGGCGCCGACTGGGGACGGCGATGGCGCGACGGCCCTGGTGGTGGAGGCGGCGGTTAAGGTGGAGAGAGAGAGTGAGGGTGTTAGTTTGGAGAATAACGGGTAGAAAAGAAGAAAGATAAAAAGAAGGAAAGGGAGTGGGGGAGTATGGGAGAAGTGAGGGGGATGGCTGCAATTGCAGCTGCTGGTGCTGTTGCTACAGCTGGTGCAGGGCATGGGTCGGCAGCGGTTGCAGGGAATGGAGAGAAGGAAGAGAAAAGAAAAGAAAGGAAAAGGAAAAATAAGGAAAAAGAAGAAAAAATAAGGAAAATAAATAAATATATTATTAAATATTTAAATTAATAGGATAATCTGGGAGTATAAAGTAGAGGAGTGGAGAAGTAAAAAAGCAAGAAAATAAAAGAAGGGAAAATAATATTATTATTTAAATAGGGTAAAATTTGACTGTTTCAGAATCGCTCCGAAAAGTTTTAAAAATAGAAAATATTATTTTAAGATGCATGGTGAAATTGGATTTGAGAAATTCAATCTGATTTTCAAATTAAAAATCCTGAAATATTCCTGCGATACTGGGCGACACCAGAATCGGTCAAATTTGATAAATTCTGAAAATCTCAAAAAATGTATTTAGATAGAAAATGAGATTTTAAGAAGTAATGTGAAAGTCATTTTTAAAAATTCAACTCCATTTGAAAATTAAAAATCCGGGAATCGGTCAGCGATGCCGATCGACATCGGTTTTGAAGATTTTGCAAATAATTTTAAAAATTATAGAAAATCATGAAAAGTCTAAAATATTAGAAAACAGTGTTTGAAACTGAAATCCGTCAATCAGACTACCGGAAAGGTCAAATCGGCAGTATGCCGGTATCGGTTCCCGGTTCAGGTCAGGGCTGACTCCAGGACCGAGAATCTAGATCCGATACCAAATAACATAAGCAATCACAACTCGAAAAGAAATACTGAAAGAAAATTAAAATAATACGGTCAAAAAAATTGGGACACGTATCTGGGTACGTATCCCGGGAACAGGGTGCTTCAGTATGGTGTGGAGAAAAAAGTGAAAAATACCAAAAAGCCAAGAGAGAGAGAAAAGTGTCAGTGCATAGAGAGAAGGTATACTCTTGTAATGTAGGTGTAAATTCAAGGGGAAGGTAAATACTATTGTGGGTTAAAAGAAATGTTAGGTCTCTTTGTATAAAGTTATTAATAAAACTCTCTCAAGTTCTCTCCCCGTGAACGTAGGCCAAGTTTGGGACGAACCACGTTAAATCCTTGTGTTACTTCTTATTACTCTTTTATTTAGGTATTACTAGTTTGTTTTACAACAGTTTTCTTTTTATAAGTATCTTCATATTGTCAAATTTCGCAAACATCGATCTCGAGAGTACAATTAATATCATAGCGCCGATTTGTTACAACACTTTCATCATTCATCATCTATACTTTAATTGAAAGATGGTGTTTAATTCACCACATCTCAGGTCCTATAAGCACAACTTTCATATTGAGAAGGTTCCACAAAAAATTTGAAAATTCTCACAGTCCCCCTCAAAAGCTGATGTTGATCCTATATGCCATCTCAACAAAGAAACCCAGATGTTTTATTGCTCATTGCAATGCATTAAATATTTTGTATGATAAGATAAATACATCTTATCAAAAAAATTCTCTTTTACCTTTGTTGAAAGAAAAAAAAAATGTAGAATATTTCTTCAACATGCCACCTGTGACATGTCCTCCATAAACTCTTAATTGTGTCCTATTTTTGAAAGTTGATTCGCAGAAGAAGAAACTGACCCCTGTAGGATCCCAACAAGCAAAACATAAGAATGGCACTGTATTGGCTTGTACAAGGCTGTCAACCGGGAGACTCATTGGTATTTCACTACTCCGGCCATGGTTCACAACAAAGGAACTACAATGGCGATGAGATAGATGGCTATGACGAGACGATTTGCCCCTTGGACTTTGAAACTCAGGGAATGATAGTCGATGATGAAATAAACGCGACCATTGTCAGACCGCTTCCTCACGGGGTTAAACTTCACGCCATTATAGACGCATGCCATAGTGGCACCGTCCTGGATCTTCCGTTTCTTTGCAGAATGAATAGGTCAGTAACATATCATAGTAACCTTTAACATTTTTCTCTGTTTAGAAATTTCAGTAAGCGTACTTTTAAATTTTCATATAAATTCAGCAAAGATTGTGTAGTCAATTTTCAGGTTTTTTTTTGCCTCCCTAGTTATCAATAACTCCTTTTAAAGTCTAAATTTTTAACGCAAAGGCGGAAAAAAACATGTATTGGCTTATAGTTTTCGCTCATCTGATATTTAGAATCGTTTCATTTATAAAAGGGCTGGACATACATTTGGGAAGATCATCGCCCTCGATCTGGTACTTGGAAAGGTACAAGTGGCGGCGAAGCCATCTCATTTAGTGGCTGTGACGATAATCAGAAATCTGCTGATACATCGGTGAGCTCCTCTTACCTGTGAATTCGGTTCAGATAAGTATCAACATCATGTCGAGTTTGGTGAAATCGTTGGGATTATTTCGTTGTGTTTTTGTAGGATTTGGTAATTTTATGGTTCAAAGTCCGAAAACTTAATGGTTCTGGATGAGTGATGAGCAGGCTCTCTCGAGGATCACATCGACTGGAGCAATGACATACTGTCTCATCCAAGCGATTGAGCACGGCAACAGCACCACGTATGGGAGCATACTCAACTCCATGCGATCGACCATCAGAAACACAGCCGGAGCAGCGGGCCCAGTCGCGTCGCTCATCAGCACGTTGCTGAGGGGGAGCAGATTCGGCGCATTGAGACAGGTAGAAGCTCCGGCAAACATTTGGTGAGAATTCGGAAAAGAGTATGTAATCTGCTTGCTGTTTTCGCCCTTGCAGGAGCCCCAGCTGACTTCTACCGATCCATTTGATGTTTATGCAAAGCCATTCTCTCTCTGAACTCGTGCAGTTATTGAGATTTGTACGAAGTGCTTCAGGAGGCATGGGTGGTGGTGATCCCTTTGTGATGTTGCTAATATTGTTCATTTACTGGACAGCATGATCATATGTTAATGTGCTTCTAATCCCATCTCACATTGTAAAAGAAGTTGCAAATTAGCACCATTGGAATCTCATGACAACATATTACATAATTGATTCGTGTCCGGCTTAACTTTCCTTTTGCATTTTAGGGGCTGTTTTGTTTTGTCGTAAAAGGCTGTAAAAGGTCATAATCCGTAAATGACTTACAGTCTAATTACAACTCTAATGTTTGTTTGAATCATAATTCATAAAAGACTTACGCAACTCAATACTGCTCACTTGCAATCTAATTATCACTCACTTACAACTCATTTACAGTTAATTTTCTATACAGGCTGTATTATTTTTATATTAATATTATTTTTTAATATTTAGCACTTTTAGCGTTTATTTGCAATATTTAAAATTTTTAAATCATCAAATAGTTAATTTTGTGATTAACTTTTTCATTTACGACTTTCACATTGCGACAACCAACACTGTAAAACACAATACTTATAACTTTACATTACTAATCATACACTGTAAACCTTACATGCATGTAACTCATTTACAACCGTAAATAAGTTTACGAATTACGGCCAATTATGGCCAATTACGACAACCAAACGAGAGAAAAACAAATGGAATGCATCAACACTTCAAAGTCCTATGGGGGAAGCTGGATTAGCATCAAGAAGAGGTCAAATAAGAGAGGGAATCCAGCCTGACGAGTGAGGCTACAAGCAACTGGATGGAAAGCCAAGTTCCAACCAGCAGAAAAGAGAATGGAGATGCAAGAATACCTGGAACTGGCTTGCATTTTTATTGTTCGTTTTAGATTTAATGTATATTCAGTTCATCAAACTAACCAAAGGCTTTCGCTGTATTCTCTGTGTGCAAAACAATTCTTACACAATTTGAATAAACGCAAATAACCCACTCAATCCCCACAGTTCCTTGTTCCATTATCAAACAGCGGCCAAACAATGCAATGACCGATACAAGCATGCGATTATCACATATTAAGCCTCCAGGAATGAATTCTGTATAGAACTTATTTGCAGACCACAACCTGATTTCGCTCCGGAATGCTACAAAGTGGGGAATATGCCACTCGAGAAATAGACCAGATGGAAGTTGAGATTTGCTGTGAGATTCGAAGGAAAATTGTATAGAAGATGGCACTGGAACAGCTTTCATGAATCTCTTTGCTCACCACAGCCGAATAATAGGATTTCGAGCTCTACCAGTGCCTGCAAGAATAGCCTCAGTGTTGGGTAAAAATTGCAGCGTGCCTAAGAAACCCCCAAACCTTCCTTCCATTCTATTTCCTTCTGCAGTTCGACTTCCAAAGAATATCAAGGCATTTGCAAATAAAAACCTAGTACTATAAAACAAAGAACCCTAACAAAAAAACAAACAATAATATTTTCACCATAAGCCCCTTCCCCCACAAAAAGGGCCTAGACATGACATGAAATATGTTACCCTCTAAGAAACGCATCCAGCTTCCTTGACTTGCTGGAATGCGGTGGCCTGAAATCCCCCAACCGAAGTTTGGAGCTCCCCAGGATGTCACTCAGAACCGAGTCACCCTTTTCAGTTTTAATGATCTCCAGGATGCTACCAAGGACATCCGAGGCCAATCCACTCTCTAATAGACGCCCTGGCTCTTCCCCGCCTTCATGAATCAACTTCCCGATATCTCTTAATGCTACCACATTCTCCAATATAACCTTGACAAAGATGCGGCCAAGGAACTCAGCTGCTCTCGGAGCATCATTCACCGCGTCTTCCAACGAGGAGAGGACATATTCAAACCTGTCAATTATAGAAGGGGTTAATAAACTTCAAAATCAGAGAAATGGGCAAGCCATGTGATTTGTTGTTTAAATTTCAATGATATGTTTACCCCTGAGTGAGTTGTGCTTGACTAAGCAAGCTATCTCGAGAATTGCATAGATTAACCAGAAGCTTAGCCAACAAATCTCTCTCCATATCTTTCCTCTCAAAGGAATCAATTACCCAGATTGATACCATGGAAGGATAGAAGCTCGGAGAGTTCAGCTCTTTAACGCACAAAGCTACCTCCTCCTCATCCTTGGCACTGGAAATAAAAGAGAATTTGGTATAAGCATCGGATACTAAAGCAAGACAGATGTACTTTTCACACAGAACAATGATGAATGGTATATTTGGCATGAAGACCAACTTGGACTATGTTGAGCATACAGATTTCAGAACGTATACATATAAATAATCTGTGCACTGCCCACATGACGAGAAACAATATAAAGTTTAATGAAGCAATACTCACTTGCATGTTCTTACCCCTTCTCACTTCAACTATAACTTGCAGGTTGAAATAAAATATGGAAATTAGACAGTTTAAGGTGGGAATATTGTAGATTGGAAAACAATGAATGCTGGAAAAATCAGACCCGACACGTAAAAGCCTAGGCCGAAGCTAACGGTTTATATAGTAAATTAGATGGACTAATATGATAAGTCTCGTAAACAGAAAGCCAGTCGGAAAACATGCAAGATATGTTTATATAACACTTCACTGTCAAAATTACGAAGAAAGTTGTGTCCTACAAGGGAGGTACAGGAACTGAAAAGGAAAGAATCTTTGTTCTCCTTATACTTCTCCTTATACTTGTCAGCACAATAAAAACATTTATTTTTCTACCATAGTATATCTTCTTTTACCTTGGGCCTTATTGGTCCATCAAATTTTGCAATCTTACTTACATAACAGTTTAAGGGAGACCCTACCATCAATCATGAAAATAGTGTCATATTTATATCATTTCAGTCATGATCAGTATTATATCAATTATAATCCAGCACCAACTGTTCAGTTTATAACACTGAAAATCATTAATAATAAATATTTAAAATATTCCTACTCTAGTGGAGTCCATATTTGAAGCCTTCAATGTGCTTCTCATTCTCTTACGTGAAGCTCTGTTACTTCTAAATATTTAACACTAATTAAATGAGAAGTTAAGATATCTTATTCTCTGAGAAAAATTAGTTCTGTAATGCTCATCTTATCAGGAACTATAATGAGATCAATAGCAACATAACCAATTATGAAAATGTGCTTTATACTTATTATAAAAAAACTACGGTAGATGTATTTGCACTAGTCAGAACTAACATGGATAAGAGATGCAGACAAAACACAATATATATATATATATATATATATATATATATATATATATATATATATATATATATATATAGTGAGTTGATCCCCTAAGGACAGTTCTCACGAATTCATGTGAGAACTTTCACTTGGGCCGTCGGATCTGATAGAGATCTAGTTTTATTTGATTTGATTTATCAGATCCGACGACCCACATGAAAGTTCTCACAGAAATCCGTGAGAACCGTTCTTAGAGGATCAGCTCCCTATATATATATGGGCATCAACCAAGAAGCATGAAAGCATACATGAATGATTTTATGTAGTTCATATGTCTGCATTTATGAAGCACCAACACTTCAAACTTCAAAGTAAATATAATGCTCGTGTCCAATACATCTCCAACACAGAAATTGCCCAACACGTAACCGGATTTCTTGGGGAAAAAACTAAGAAAAATGTGTCAGAACAATGTCACTCTAAAGACAAATAGATTGTGTGTTCAAACACACAAAATCCATGTGTAGTTTAAACCGAAGTATAAGGAACTATCATGAAGTTTCAAGCTTTCTCAAAAAAAAAAAAAAAGCTTTTAGCTGCTTTATTATGTATAACCACCATCAGCTTCTTAGAAAACTACCATCTGATATTATTCCACTTGGTTGCTTATCATATGGGCATGTTGCAAATCATGAACACGCCACATTCATCGCCGTGTCTGTGCCCGACACGTGTCGGACACCGACACATACCCGACACGTGTCGGACACGGTTTGACTGCGTCCGACACGAGTCAAATCGGTTGATTCGCTGGACATGGTCAAACCGAGTCCAGACACGGCGTCGACACGACGACTCGGTTATCGGGTAAGGATAGATGGAGGGAGTCCGGCCCGACCCGTTATTAATATACCTTAAATCCCTAATTCCCGATCCCAAACCGATATCTCTGATCCCTAACGATCTCGTCGTCGACCTCGTGGTGGATCGTCGTTGTCACGGCGGTGGTTTGTCGTCCTCATGGTCAATTTGCTCTCTCTCTCTCTCTCTCGATCAGCTGTGGATCGTTGCTGTTGGCGGTGGTCTTGTCGTCCCTGATCCATAGAGAGGAGTTAAGCTCCATGGTTCAAAGTTTCAGTCTCGGCCGTCGACTAGGCCGGCACCCAGACAGATCGGTCTCAGCGACTCGGATCGGACTCGGACGATACTCGCAAAACACTACATAAAACGCTAAAAAAATTATGAAAAATCATGACAAGTCGTAAATAAATATAGACATCAAAATTCATGTATTAATATTCAAAACATATCACCTAGCACACAAACATAAAGTGAAAGCATAAATACAAGCGTCGTCGGTAGAAAAATATCAAAATACATACATAATATAGTAAATTGCACAAAATAATTCATAAGTACTTGCTAACACAGTCATTTCCACATTGAATTACGAGGAGGCACAAAATCATTATCATCATCCCCGCGATAAGTATAAAAACCAGATATATAGTTTCCATAAGGATAATATGTTTGTGGGTGAGATCCTGTAGGCTGAGATGATTGGCCAGAGGATCCAGCATCAGAGTAATATGGCGGTAGGGGTTGTGCAATATAAGCTTCATGGTGATAATACCCAAAACATCGATATTCAGTATTGCTAGTAGAATATTCACCAGTGCTAGAATAATCAGTGCTAGAATGTTCGCCAGATGTCAAACCCAACGCCTGTAAATGGCCTTCAGAACTATGATGACCATGTGAGTAGTTATCAATTCCACTCAAATAATCATCGCTAGAATTGAAATCAGCCAATCGATCCAAATGCCTACGCTGTTGCGAAATCCCCGCTCAGGCTCCATGATCTGTATGTTGTGTGGCTAATATTCTAAATCCCGTGTCATAGCACCACCTTGTTGGCTTCCACCAACACCATGAGCCTCTTCATTATTACAGTCATCACTTCTATAATCGTCGTCATCATCACCACCACCGTCACCACCATTACCGTCGTCACCATCATCGCCATCACCATCGTCGTCGTCATCACCACCACTTTCATCACTACGACGAATACCTTCATCCAACCAACTTAAGTCATCTGGTGGTAACATCGGTTGTTCTCCCTCCCTAATTCGCTCATCCAAAATATCATCCTTGAAAATATTGTTCAGATCAATTGAATTGTGATAACCATCAATCTTTTACATATCAAGTTTCTTACTCACAACCGCACATTGTAATGCACAAATACTAGTTTATGCAACTTTTTCATTGTCAACTGTTGCACAATTTTGTATGAACCAGCGACCACGTGCTCCTATTTCTTTCACAACCCAATGAAGAATATGTTTAGCTTAAAACTTTGATGGCAATTTTCTGCAGATTGAGAGCTTCTTCGCCATGATTAAAACTAAATTAAATTAAACTAAACTAGTTTATACTAGATTAAGCTAAACTAACTTAATTACCTAACTTCAATAAAATTATTAAATTACCTAACTTAATTAAAATTACAAAATTATATTATATTAATTTAACAAAATTAAGTTTAACTAAACTAAACTAATTTAAATTAAATTAAACTCAAATAATTGAGAACAGAGAGATTGAGAAGAGAGGGAGAGAGAGGGACTGAGAACAGAGGGAGAGGAGAGAAAGGGACTGAGGGAGAGAGGGAGGGAGGGAGCAGAGGGGGGAAAGAGGAACAGAGGAGAAACGCAGAGGGAGAGAGGAACAGAGGGGAGAGAACAGAGGAAGAGCGAGAGGAAAAGAGGAGAGACAAAGAGGGAGAGAGACAGAGATTAACAGATAGAGGGTAAAAGATCAACGGAGAAAGAGGAGAGAGGTACAGAGAAGAGAGAGGGACAGAGAGAGACGCAGAGGGAGAGAGAGGGAGAGAGATCGACAGAGAGAGTGGGGGAGAGAGAGAGAGAGACAGAGACAGAGACAAGGAGAGAGGGACAGAGAGGGGGAGAGAGGGACAGAGAAAGGGAGAGAGATCGACGAAGAGAGACAGAGGGAAAGAGAGGGAGAGAGATTGACGGAGAGAGTGGGAGAGAGCGACGGAGACAGAGACAGAGGGGGAGAGAGAGACGGAGACAGCGAGGGAGAGAGAAACAAAGAGAGATCGATGGAAATAGAGAGGGAAAGAGATCGAAGGAGAGATCGAAGGAGGGAGAGAGATCGAAGGAGAGGGAGGGAGAGAGAGACGGAGACAGACAGAGAGGGAGAGAGAGACAGAGACAGAGAGGGAGAGAAAGGGATAGAGAGATCGACGAAGAGAGACGCAAAGGGGGAGAGAGACAGAGATCGACGGGGTACCTGCGAGGGGACGACGGAGCGACGACGACGGCAGAGCAACGACGAAATTTTTTCTATTTCCTAACTCGCGCTCCTCTCTCTCGTTCTCCTTTATGTTCGATCATGGGCGCACAGTCGAACCCGAATCAGTTCCGACTGGGCCGAGTCTCTGAAGACTCGGCCGTCTTTGAAGACTCGGAGACTCGGCCGAGTCGGCTCCGAGTCGGAACCGATTCAGGTTCGACTCAACATCCGGAGTTGACTCGGAAGTGGCCGAGTCCCCGTTCCCTGGTAAGCTCTCCTCTCTCTCTCGATCTGATCTCGTCCTTATCAGGTAATCCACAATCATCATTGTCAATCCACATTTGAAGTCACCGTTCTCATCCTCGTCGGTAATTTTACCCCCATCTCTCTTCCCAATGTCTCCATCTCTCTGGCTGCTCTCTTTCCCAAAGGAGAAGAGCAGAGAGAGTTAGAGAACAGAGAGGAAGAGATGGAGGAAAAGACAACAGAAAGAGACAACAAAGAGAGATCGAGAACGGGAGAGAGAGAACCAGAGCAGAGAGAGGAGCACAGAGAAGACTCTCTCCTCTTTGTATCTTCTCTATGCTCTCTCTCTGCATCTCTCTATCCCGATCTCGATCTCGCTCTGTTGTCTCTGTCCATCTCTCCCTCTTTGTTCTCTAACTTTTTCTGTCTTTGCTCTCCCTCTGAGAGAGAGTTAGAGAGCAGATACAGAGAGCAAAATTGAGAGAGATCTAGAGCACAGAGAAGAATTGCTTAGGATATTAATTGCTTGGATATTAGAAAAATTGTGTGGATTAATTGGATATGTGAAAAATTATTAATTATGTGAATTATGTAAAAAATTGCTTAGGATATGTGAAATTTTTTGTAGATTAATTCTTAGGGAGATGATCTTGTAGAAAAATTGCTCGAGTATGTTGAATTATTAATGTGTGGATAATTGATTATGTACGTTGATTGTGTAGAAAATTGCTTCAAAAAACAATGTTTGAATTGTTGACTGCGTGGATAATTGAATGTGTATGTTGATTGTGTAGAAAAATTGCTTCAAATAATAATGTTGTGTTGTTATGTTTATAGCAATATGACTTCAATTGAATGTTTCTCAAGCGGAATAGTGGATGATCATACATCTCTTTAAAAGTATGCAACTAAATTGGAAAAAATTGGAAGGGACGGAAATTTGCGGCGTAAGTGTAGTTACTACCAAAGTTCTAAAAAATATTTTAAATGTCCGCTTAATCAGGCGCTTAGGCGTTTGAGGGAAGCAAATGCCTGCGACTGGCACAAAGCGGCTTATCTACATGGACAGGCCATGTAAAACTCTTAACGAGCGTGTAAGCAATATATTTGCCCGCTTAAACTTGTAATTGGAGCAGGGTCGGGTAAACGGTCGGTTTAGATTACCCGCTTGTGTTAGATAAAAGAGAAGTGGGGAAAAAACCTACATGATCTCGCTCTCGTCGAGCTCGAGCTAGGGCACATCCCGATCTCCTCTCCGATCATCGTCACCGTTGTTGTCAAAGACGCCTCATATCGTCACCGCCGTTGTCGAACTCCTCACCGTCGCCATCACTGATCTCATCGTTGCCGATCTCCTCTCGATCTCTCTCTGCTCTCTCCTGATCTCTCTCTCCAAGAGAGAGATCGGAGAGAGTGGAGAGAGAGAGCAGAGAGAGATTTCGAGAGAAGATAGATCGTGAAAAAGCAGAGAGAGATCGGGAAAGAGAGTTTGTGATCTCCTGGTTGTCGTCACAGAGAGCCTCGTCGTCGCCGATCTCCTCGCTTTTCATGATCTCGTGGTTATCGTCGCAGAGAGCCTTGTCGTTCTTCATCTCGATCGAGAGATACTCGTTCACCGTTCATTCATTGTTTCAATCTCAATCTAGAGAGGCAAAAAGAGTTCCAGAGAGATCCAAAGAGAGATATAAAGAGAGAGACTTGGTTTGGGCTCTTGGGATTGGGATTGCGCGCTTGGGCTAATGAGAAAATGAGAAAGAAAAGAGAGATTTAAGTATTACAAAATTATTATATATTAAAAAATTAATAAAACGTGTAAAATGTTTAATCAGCGTTTAAGCCGTTTAAGCGATAATCACTCTTGGACCGCGCATCCAAAACCGCTTTTAGAATCTTAGTTATTGCCTTTAAACATTTAATGGATCATTTTCAATGTCACGGGCGGATTCTTTTGACTTCGAACCACTCGAACCCGTGCGGCACTTAACTCGCTCTTTCTCCTTAGAAGCGAAGCTAAGTCAGCCTAACTCACACTCACTCACTCAAGAGAGAGAACACTTGGAGAAGAAGTGGAAGCTTGTATTGCTTACTCTTGCTTTTCTTGATGATTACAAATGAGCACCCTTGCCCCTATTTATAGGCAAGGGCTTATACAAGAATTCTCTAGAATTGGAGACTTCTAGAATATCTAGAACCTCTCTTATATTCATTCTTAAATATCTTGTTCTAGAATCCTCTAGGAATCTCCTATGGAATATCCCTCTAATGAAATCTTCTAGGGAATATCTCACTTTACATAGTATTTACAATATTATCCAAGAAGACTCTAGAACCTCTCACCACATAGGGATGAGCCCAAGTGCACCAAGATGGAGCGGTTCGTGACATTCTCCCCCAACAGTGAAGTATCATCCGGTCTTTCATGTAAGCATGTTAATGTTTGCGGATGGAGAGGGAGATAATGTAAATGAAGAAGTTATTAGACTAGCTTCAACTTCATCTTGATCCTTTATGTATGACTCCGGTTGTAATTTTTGTTTGAACTTGTGATAATAGTTTGTTGGTTAACTTGGTTGATAACTTGTGTACTTATAATCTTCAGTTATAATTTTGTTATAAACTTATAATATTTTATATCTTGTATACTTGTTGATTCATATTTAGTTTATTGATTGATATTCTATAAATTTATCTATATATAATAAAAAAAATATATTGCTTTTCGTGTCCTCGTATTCTAATTTTTTGAATTTTGCCGTGTTACTTGTTCGTGTCCGTGTCGTGTCTCGTATCCGTGCATCTAATGGGCATGAACTTGACCTTTTAACGGTGAAAATATCCTTAGCTTAACAACTTTCACCTTTAATTAGTTTTGTTGAAAGTCATATAAATAAACATAGCAAAAAAATTAATAGAAAACATGTTGAAAAATCCATGGGACAATAGATAAATATTTACACACATATTTATTTATTTAACCATTATCAACAAAAGATATTTCTTTATCATTATTATAAGACAAGGATGAATAGATGTTCCTTTTGGGTTTAATTTTAATAGTAAAATTTATAATGTTGAAATTTTATAGAAATGATTATTAGTTAACTACTTTCTATATTTATTGTTTAACCATCAATAGTACAAACATAATTCGTGCAACTAGGAGGGTCCAAGAAGTCTCATATCAGATTTCTATCATTACATTTTAATTAGTATCACACCTGGAGATGATGAAGTGGAAAAGTACCAACTTGCTAACGATAATGATATAGATAGGAACTCAAATTTTATCTATGTAATTGACATCTTTTTGATAATAATGATATAGATAGAAACTAAAACTTTCTCTCTCTATGTAACTGACACTAAACTAAAGTAATAACTACGGATGGCATTACATTAATTATAACCATTCAAATTTTCAGAAGTACAAGAAATTGAGACGATGGTGCAAGCATCTTTTCTATTGCTAAAATAGACTCTGGTTGGAGGAGATGGCACTGACCATACGGCATGCCTGAAGCTTGTCCATTCTGAAAGCAACATAGAGTTCAGAGATATCGCAAATATAGATCAAAGAAAAGATGAACGTATCGCATCAGCTAAGGCTTGTCAATTCTAAAAGCTATGCCGATTTAGGAGATATTTAGTTTATGCATAAAATCTATGGCGTCATTCTATAAGTTTATTAAAAAATTTATTTTCCGCATTGTGCTCCATAACAGCCATGCATCCATGTCCCATCACCATGCCTTGCTTCTTACGATTCAATAAGCTTCTCCTCTAGCAAAACAAATGAAAAGATTCACATTAATTATTGATACGTTCTTAGCCCATAGTTTAGGAAGGCCCAGAATGCAGGTAACTGATCTAAGCTGTTCCAAATATGTTTCAATGTGGCTATGTGGTCTATTAAATGCCTAAATATCATCTTCCCCGACATCTAGTTCCCTTGTTTATGAACTCTGCACATTTGATCCCTGGTTGCAGCAATCAAAACGCATGAACATGTTAGATGGTCATTGAATTTTACCAATCTTTCAATCTTTTCATGGAGCCATCTCAAGCGAAAAATCTGCTCCATAATCAACCCCATCTTAATGGGTAAAGGTTTTGATGCGACAAACATAGAAGCAAGCTTGAAATTGTACAATATTCAAAGGTAAAGGATTTAAAAGCAGAAACTGGGTCGTGCCAAGCAGGCCAAAAAATGTATAACAAGTTTATAGTGTTTTTTTTTATCCGCTAACATTCCTTCTGGTAGGTACTTGTCAAACTTACAACAATAAAAAGAGAGGAACAACAACAGAGCTACCTGGAACAAACTAGAAGAAAGTTACTAATAAAATAATGACTTTAAGCTGATAAGTCAACTTCAGATCATACTCCCTATCAGCTAAGTAGCTAACCTGTATACACTAGCTTACTTAATGATATTGATAATTACCTTAAAGTATATGGAACAGACAACTTCAGCTTTTGGCTTGCAGTTGTTATCTATCGTTCTATTTGGTTGATATACTATAGCTGGCCCAAACCCAGAGCTTCAGTGCCTGGATCATAATAGTATATGCACAATAGTCAAATTATTTCCCTCTGCCCACACATGCGCACAGAGGGAATCATGGGTGCTAAGTTGGCCCTGAATTCCCACAGCATAACAAAGCATAACGATTTAGCTTTGAGCATGAGCTGTCTGAAATTAGATATCATATACCATCATCTGCTAATTTACAGCCACATCTCATAAAGGTTTACTTGTTTATGATTGTAAAATTTCATAGTGATTTACTTCCCAGAAGCTTTGATGTCAAATTCTGGAAGGCAGTAAGAGACTAAGAGTGACTAGAAGACAAGGATGGTAGAAGGCGTAGCAAGAATGAACCGAAATCCTCGAGTTAATTCGAAAGATCGATGTGCCCAGCAAGACATTTCCTTCCACAGTGGAAGGTTGTGCAGTTGAATCTCCCCATCCGCAGTGGCGACGGGATTTGACGAACTAAATTTGCAAGACATATGAAGAGGAAAATAATGCAAAAGCTCAAATTCACGGCATAAAGAGGCAGCTAGGCTCACGGAGGGTCTTAGCAATTTCATGATGGCTAGATCATCGTGATTTGTGTGTTCAGCAGGCATCCCACATGGGAGTTTCTTTCCCCCGCTACAGCGGGGTCTTTCCCCAGTGATGTAAGCCTATAGGCATCCTCCAAAACTTAGAGAGATCAATGAAAAGAAAGACAAGTGGTATCGAAAGCTTGAAATGTGAAATCAAAGAGGATGATAAAAGAATAGTGATATAGAAACATTGACCTGTAAAATGAGGAGGACATGTCGTAACCCAGACAGATGCTTCCTAACAAATCTTTGTATCAAAAAGGAAAAAAAATACAAAGAGTGTTAAGTGATATTTGTCAATCCACCATAGTAGTGGATTGAGAACCAGCTCTTCTTAGTTTATAATTTAAGCAACACACCTCCACAGTATTCCCACCTAGTTACATCTAGACATGTCATATATGACAAACATGTGGTTGATTTATATTAAATTGGACAATTTCTATCAAGTTAAGGTTGACAAAAGTGAAGTAGAAAATAAATAGCGAGATAAAAGAGAGAACTATGGAAAAAAGTCTTAATATAGAGAAGAAAAGGAAAGGCAAAGAGAGAAATAGAAGGGAACAGAACGAAAGATTAGGGAAGGCACCAAAAATAAAAATGATACAAAAGAAATGAGAGAACATTAATAACCTTTCTTCAACTTGTCATCTCATATCACTTAATAAGAATCGGCATCTTGACAAAGCTAGGGCCTAGGAAGTCAGTGATGATTTGCTTATGAAAATTATGCCGATCATCTTGTTGGCCCAATGGCCCATCACTCTAGTTTTGATGATGATCAACTCATGTAGTTATACTACTAATGATCTTGTGTTTAATTAGTCTCAGATTTATGATCAAGATCTTAGTTGGTGTTTAATTCAACAAAGAATTTAAAGTCAAGTTTTGGAGCTAGCACGGTTTGATTCAAGAGCTTATGCATCAAAATCACATCAAGTACTCAAGAGGAGTCTACCTCTTTGGATCAAGTTTGGACCAAGTCAAGAAGATGTGAAGACTTCAAGTGAAGACCTTCAAGATCAAGACTTGAGTCTAAATTTGTTTGTTAAGATTTTGTTTTTAGATAAAATGTAAAGGATAGAATGTTGGTGGATTGCTCAAGTATACCATATACACACACACTCTTGATTTAGATGAGTTTTCATAAAAGGATTTTCATTTTAGAAAAATACCGGGTTGGTTTTTGGAATTCAAAGTATACATGTCTTTAACCAAACTTATTTTAGAGCTTAATGTCAAAAACATAGATATTTCATCATGTATGTGTAGTGGATCATTTTCATACACTCTATACTTTCAAAGTATTTAAAATATCTTATTTTTGTATTTGGAGAAGTTTTAAAAAAACCAATTTGAAAAAATACGGTTTTTGCTTTTAGTCAAAATTTATAAGTTACAAAAATAGTTCAAAATGTTTGTAACATGTCTTGATTTTACTCAAACATGTTTGTTTATCAAAGTATAATATTGAGCCTATTTTTGTAGATTTTTCGTGAATTTAAGGGATTTTATTTAAGATAAAAAAGCCAAGTTTTTAAATCCCTAAAAAGACCTGTCCTGGCTTCTGCCGGTCGGCCGGACTGATCGACCGCGCTAGGAGTCGGTCGACCGACGTGCACAGACGTGCACGCCAGTCTGGCTGGAGGGCCGGTCGACCGACCCGGTCAACCGCCAGAGAGCTTCTGCTCTCTGGAAAGCCTCGGTCGACCGGGCCAGTCGACCGGCAGAGAGCTCTGCTCTCTGTTCCAGGCCGCGATCAACCGATCCGGTCGACCGAGGCTCCAACGGTCAGAAATCTGACCATTGGCGGTCGACCGGGCCGGTCGACCGACAGCCGTCAGGGCTGCTGATTTGGCCCCAACGGCTAGTATTTATGGCCTATTTAAAGGGGCTATCATGGGTTTTGTACAAGATTTTGAGAAGAGTTTTGGGCTAGTCTTGCATACCCATTTCAGTGGTTATATCCACATGTTTTAGAGCTACATTTCCAAATCAAAAGAGTGTTTATCAAGAGTGTTTTGAAAAGTGATTTCCTGTGTTTTTCACCACAATTTCAATCCTAATTTTTCTCACAAACACTTGATCTATCCATTGCTATATCTACCTATAGGGATCTTTGTTGTGAGAGGATTTTAGGAGATCAAAGTGTTGTGATCACCAAAGTTCTACTTTATACTTTGAGGAGGCGGACTTGCGGGTTGCGGTGTTTCGAGTTCGTGTGTGAACTCTTTGTAGAGGTGCGACCTCAGCGAGCTAGTGAGCTTGCGGTGTGTTCTTGCGGGAACGAGTAAAGGGACTAGAGAGTCCAAGGAGTTCAAGTGTGAACTCGCCTTGTAGGTGTTGCGGCACCGAGTGATCTGGTGGGATCGGTTTATAGTGAAAATCCTTCAAGTATTGAAGGCGGGGACGTAGAGCAAGTGTGCTCAAATCTCGAAACAAATCTCCCGTGTTTGCGAATGCTCTCTATCTCTTACTTGTCTTTATATCTTGCATGCTAATATTGTCTTTATCTTTATATACTTGATATATTGTGTGCTTATTGTTATATGTTTGGGGATTGTTTACTAACACTTGTATTCAACCAAGAGAGCCAACGCGGCACCTCAACTCTTATTAAGAGGAATCTTGAGGAGTTAGTCCAGAGCCCTTCACAGGGAATCCGCCTACACTCTTGTGTTATACTTGGTGTTTAGTTTAAGAAGTTTTAGTTTACATTAAATAAGTTTTAATTCCGCATTAATTGACCATTAGATTAGCTAGTCACCTATTCACCCCCTTTAGGTGATTACAATTGGTATCAGAGCCACGTGCTCTTGATTTGGGTCTTACAACCTAGAGTTAAAGATCCTCATTTATAGCTAATCACAATATTTGTACACACACCATGGATTTCATGTCACCTCCCACTTTTGACATTCTTAACATCCAAACTTGGAAGGTTAAGATGTCCTTATACCTAAAAGCCCTAGGCATTCATATTTATTTTGCCACTACTAGAGATTCTTATTGTTTAAATGGCAAAATATTGAGGCTAATGTAAAAGCCCTACATGCTTTAAGATCTACCCTAAATGATTATTTATGTAGGGTTGCTAACATTGATTCGGCTTTTATAGTTTGGAATACCATACTCTCCCTTGGTGAAAAAGAACAATATTATACGGGCAGCGACTCAGATGTTGGAAGTGACGCTTCCAATGTATGCTACATGATCCAAGGGGATAACCCCCTTGAGGTAAACACCGAATCCAAGCTAGATGAAGATGATATGTCTTATGATGAGCTTGAATCATTTTGTCAACAACTTCTAGAAAAATATGACATGCTTAAAAAGGATAATAAGAAAATGAAAAACAAATTTGATTGCATGTTAAAAGAAAAAGATTCTTTATAAGAAAAATTGGAATGTTTTTCAAAAGAAAATGAAAATTTGAAAAATGAAAATATTTCCTTACTTTCTAAATTGAATGATTTGTGTGAAGGAAATAATGCTTTGAAAAATAAAATTGTTTTGGTGGAAAAACAAAAAGAAGTTGCTTTGCATGAAAACACTTCCTTGAAAAGAAATTTGTTGAAAAAGAAAAAGAAAACGTTTCTAAAAAGAATAAGAAAAATGATTCTCATTCTCACCATGCTTTACGTGCTATCATTGATAAAAATGAAGTTAAATTTTTGAAAAATAGAATTGATTGTTTAAGTTCAACTTTGAGCAATTGTGCATTTAACCATAAAAGATTGGAATCCTTGTTTCAAAAGAAACAAGTTCCCCATGTTCATGCACATCACCCACATCATGCATATGCAAACTTCGCACGTCATGATCACACTCATACACATATGCATCCTAGAGTGTACAAAGTGTACACATTGTGGCCGCAAAGGCCATTTAGCAAGATTTTGTTATGATAGAATAAATTCTTCAAATTTTGCTAATAAAAATGTTTGAGTTCCTTATAATACTAACCCTCATGGACCCAAAAGAAAATGGGTACCAAAATCCTCACCTTTTGTATTTGATGTAGGTGCGGGCTCTCACACGACGTGAGAGAGTTTGTGCCTTAGTGGTGGATGCACATGGACTTGATGGACACACATTTGATGCACCGCTATCAAGGAGGTTTAGTGGGACAACCACCATGTTTTGGAGACTTAGAGCATAGTTCTTTGGTTTGGTAACTATCTCTAAACTCCTAGTTTATTTACATGCTTTTATAATTGATTATTTTTAGCATGTTTTAGTGTTTGTTAAAATATTCATGTTTTATGTTTTGTGCTTCATGTGGTAAATACATGGTTAGATGTAGATTCCATTAAAACTTGTGTTTATACGTGTACAAGTAGTGAGCAACATTTGATTCATATACGTTTGCACTTCATTGTTCATTTGTACTCATTATATGCACACGTATAGCCTAGTTTTGATGATTTCCTCATTTACACTTGTTTTGCCTATTTTTATGTTTTATTTCATGCATATGGTATTTTTAGTCAAAACTAATAAATATACATGTATGCCCCTTGAGTCTCTTGCCTTCATGCAAACTATATCATAGACTCTTTTCATGTTTGGGATATGTATGCATATTGTTAGTTTTGAATAAAAACATACATATACCTAGAAGTTTGTTTTTAAATGAAAAATAAAATCTTTATGATTTTCATGATTTTTATTTGATAAAATGAGATTCATGTTTGTTTTAAGCATAATTGACTATTTTCATGAAAATGCTAATTACATGATTCTTGTGCACTCACTTTATTTGTTTATTCATGACTATGTTTCATGATCATTTTGAGCTTTATGGACCTTGAGTGTTGAGTTTTGTATATTTAGTATGTTTCATGATACATATGATTTGATTTCATGTTTTGAAGGATCTTTAACTAGTTTTTCAAAAATTACTTTTAACTAGTTATTGTTCTTCATTTGGTAGTGATTTTCAATGCTAAAAATATTTTCAAGCACCTATTTTTTGAAAACCTCGACCTACCCCTTTATGGGCGGACGGATGGGTGAGCATGCCTTGTATGCTTTATTGAAAAACCTTTATCTTGTGCATGAAAAAGGGTGGTAATTATAAGTTATATACTTGATTTACATTGTTATTTTCAATTGGTATCTCAATTGATATTTTGTATATACTCATATTTTGTTTTCTATATATGTATGCTTCATTTCAAATAATATCAATTTCTATTGGTATTTGCTTTTCATACATATATATGATTTGTTTGTGCTTGATTGTCAAGATATTTACATGTTTAAAGCACAAAGTATGTTTATGCTAAGCTTAATTCAAATCTTAATTTTCAATTGATTTCTCAATTGGTACTTTTTATATAAGCTTATGCATTATCTTCAATTGGTATTTTTTTATCATAATGTACAATAACTTCAATTGGTATCTATTGAACTATTTATTTCAATTGGTATCCATGAAAATTTTAATTGGTATCAAAATATAAAATATTTTTTCATTGGTATCAAAATATCATTGTTATTTCAATTGGTAAAATGTTTCAATTACAATTAAAATTCAAAATTTATGTTCAAAATTTGTATTGTTTAGTTACAATTGGATTTTTTTTAAAATGTTTTGATATGTATTGCCTACATGTAAGAAGAGCTTAACATCTCTTCTACATATAGATTCATGTTGAGTTATCTTATAATGAGGAGGTTGACAACTCTTCTTTATGCGATACACGTGTGTAGGGGGAGCTTCACATCTCCTCTTATGCATTGCATATTATGTGTTATGTGAATTAGGGCTTGTCATCCCTTCTTCATGTAATGCATGTATGTAGGGAAGTTAACTTAGCGTCTTCCTCTTCATGAATATATATCGCATATATCACTTTATTGGTTGATTTGATTTCACCCCTTTATTGCTTGTTTCTAACAAAAAGAGGAAGAACATTGTTTTGTATTTACTTTAACCCCTTTATTGATGATTGACAAAAAGGGGGAGAAAGATTTTGAGTTTATATATGCATATTTGTGTTTTTGCATATTTGAGTTTATGCATCTTGTGTTTTAGAAAATGGGAAGAATGTTTTTAAAAGTTTAAACAAAAAGGGGGAGAAAAGTTTTTGGAAAAAGGACTTTGGATTTATGTTTTATGTCTCTCACCTTGTTGATGCATGTTTAGTTTTAGTTTTATGTGCTTTATTGTCATATCTTATTGTTTATTGTGATGCATGAGTTAAGGGGGAGCTTCTTTAAAGTTTTACTTTAATCCATGCATATATAACTCCATAAGTTTTGTCATCATCAAAAATGGGGAGATTGTTGGCCCAATGGCCCATCACTCTAGTTTGATGATGATCAACTCATGTAGTTATAGTACTAATGATCTTGTGTTTAATTAGTCTCAGATTTATGATCAAGATCTTAGTTGGTGTTTAGCTTCAACAAAGAATTTAAAGTCAAGTTTTGGAGCTAGCACGGTATGATTCAAGAGCCTATGCATCAAGATCACATCAAGTACTCAAGATGTCTAGCTCTTTGGGTCAAGTTTGGACCAAGTCAAGAAGATGTGAAGACTTCAAGTGAAGACCTTCAAGATCAAGACTTGAGTCTAGGTTTGTTTTGTTAAGATTTTGTTTTTAGATAAAATGTAAAGGATAGAATAGTTGGTGGATTGCTCAAGTATACCATATACACACACTCTTGATTTAGATGAGTTTTCATAAAAGTATTTTCATTTTGGAAAAATACCGGTTTGATTTTTGGAATTCAAAGTATACATGTCTTTAACCAAACTTATTTTAGAGCTTAATGTCAAAAATATAGATATTTCACCATGTTGTGTAGTGGATCATTTCCATACACTCTATGCTTTCAAAGTATTTAAAAAATCTTATTTTTGTATTTGGAGAAGTTTTGGAAAAACCAATTTGAAAAAATACGATTTTTGTATTTAGCCAAAATTTTTAAGTTACAAAAATAGTTCAAAATGTTTGTAACATGTCTTGATTTTACTCAAACATGTTTGTTTATCAAAGTATAATATTGAACATATTTTTGTAGATTTTTCATGAATTTATGGGATTTTATTTAAGATAAAAGCCAAGTTTTTAAATCCCTAAAAAGACCTGCCATGGCTTCTGCCGGTCGACCGGACCGGTCGATCGCGCTAGGAGTCGGTCGACCAACGTGCACAAAAGTGCACGCCAGTCTTGGCTGGAGGGCCGGTCGACCGACCCGGTCGACCGCCAGAGAGCTTCTGCTCTCTGGGAAGCCCCGATCGACCGGCAGAGAGCAGAGCTCTCTGTTCCAGGCCGCGATCGACCGGCCCGGTCGACCGAGGCTCCAACGGTCAGAAATCTGACCGTTGGCGGTCGACCGACAGCCGTCAGGGCTACTGATTTGGCCCCGACGGCTAGTTTTTGATGGCCTATTTAAAGGGGCTATCATGGGCTGTTTGTACAAGATTTCGAGAAGAGTTTTGGGCTAGTCTTGCATACCCATTTCAGTGGTTATATCCACATGTTTTAGAGCTACATTTCCAAATCAAAAGAGTGTTTTGAAAAGTGATTTCTTGTGTTTTACCACAATTTCAATCCTAGTTTTTCTCACAAACACTTGAGCTATCTATTGCTATATCTACCTATAGGGAACTTTGTTGTGAGAGGATTTTAAGTGATCAAAGTGTTGTGATCACCAAAGTTCTACTTTGTACTTTGAGGAAGCGGACTTGCGGGTTCGCGGTGTTTCGAGTTCGTGTGTGAACTCTTTGTAGAGGTGCAGCCTCGACGAGCTAGTGGGCTTGCGGTGTGTTCTTGCGGGAACGAGTAAAGAGATTAGAGAGTCCAAGGAGTTCAAGTGTGAACTCGCCTTGCAGGTATTGCGGCACCGAGTGATCCAGTGGGATCAGTTTATAGTGGAAATCCTTCAAGTGTTGAAGGCGGGGACGTAGAGCAAGTGTGCTCGAACCTCGAAAAATCGTGTTTGCAATTGCTCTCTCTCTCTATCTCTTACTTGTCTTTATATCTTGCATGCGAATATTGTCTTTATCTTTATATGCTTGATATATTGTGTGCTTATTGTTATATGTTTGGGGATTGTTTGCTAACACTTGTATTCAACCAAGAGAGCCAACGCGGCACCTCAACTCTTATTAAGAGGAATCTTGAAGAGTTAGTCCAGAGCCCTTCACGGGGAATCTGGCTACACTCTTGTGTTATATTTGGTGTTTAGTTTAAGAAATTTTAATTTGCATTAAATAAGTTTTAATTCCGCATTAATTGACTATTAGATTAGCTAGTCACCTATTCACCCCCCCCCCAAGGTGATTACACATCTTCTTACTATTAACATTAGTTTCAATCTTACCTAAGTTTTAAGTGAACAGTAGCAAGATTAATTTGATTATAACCATTTTAAGAATGCAGATACAAAGAAATATGTAGGAAGACTTGAGGATATTGAAGTATCTTACTGGTCGAAAATAGTAAAAGCTTGCATGTCTAATAGTTGTTGTAGAAATTCAGAAAAAAAATCTCTAGAATGCTCTCTAGGAGTTTGAGAGAAGTTTATACAGTATGAGAGTAGCTTCCTAACTTGGACAATAGACTTGCCACTGCAAAAGCAATAGCCTTTGCCATAGTTATTGTGTTCACAGAAAGTCCAGAGTTCAATAACTTTCCATCAAAAAGTTAAGAATACAACAGGTTTTTAAATCCTCTTAGGATAAGACAAGTGTATAACATGCTTACAGAAATTCTTGAGGTCAATAACCTTCCATCATCAAGCTAACAATGCAATAGGTTTTTAAATGCTGATAGGAGAGGACAGGCATATGTGAAATAAATATAACATGAGTGTGGATGAATGAAATGAAATGAAATGCACCTAGGAGATGTTTAAGATGTCTCAAGTGCATGAAAAAGTTTCAAGCTGACTATTTAAATATAGGGTATAATTCTGGATTGATTATCAAATATATCAATTATGACATACAAATAAAACTGGAAATTATCATACAATATAAAAGCGCAACTCCAAGCAAAAGGCTGCCCAGCACAGTCTAGCTATCAATAACCTACCCAGACTAAGTTAACTACAACAAAGATATAGTGACTGTTTAATATTATCTGCATAATCATAACACATGGCTCATAGGACGACAAAATATTTAAGCAGCTATCATATCACATGATAGCAAGCACTGTCTTAAAAGAAGCATGAAAATAATACTCAGTTATAAAGCTATATAATAAAACAATTTCATGCAATTTAAGAAGACAGATGTAGAATCTCCGAGTGTGTAAAAACTTCAGCAAATCCCTTCAGATGCATCGATCAATGAAAAAACTTCAGGTAGGTGGCTTTACAGCTACCATGCAAAAAAGTTGCAAAGCCTACATCCTTTTCAACTGTGAGCAAATTGACAAGCTCGGAGCTTATAAAATGCAATATATGAAATTATAATAAATACTCGTAACAGTTGACAGGAGCAACAAGTAAATAGGAAAGATATGTACCTATAGAATTCCCTTATTGTTGACATTGACTTTTCCCGTAGAACCTCTTCGGATAACGGTTTTGCATCAGAAGCTGCACTTGAACTGCCACCAGAGGATCCCTGACTTCGCCCAGCAGGTACAGTAGTTGGCACAACTCTATCAAATGAGCGATCTGTGACCCTTGATTCACGGGTACCAACATAAACATTTCGATCTTGAACAGCTGGTTGATCAAACAATGACTCAGACAATCTATCTGGCATGTATCTCAATGGTACATCATCCTTGAGCAGTAAGTTATTCTATCGGGTGTAGAACTGTAGCCATTTGGACTTGAGGTCATTCTGAGTTCATCTCCAATTCCCAGAGGAGTCTCAGCCAAAGGAACACTTGATATTGCTGGCTGTCCTCTAATAGACATTCCCCTGGCAAGACCACCTTGAGGACCGAGGGTAATGGAACGATCATCAGTAGGTCTCTGAGTCAGGGAAAGAGACAACGTTCTGTTCTCAAGAGGATGACGATCCTCCAGTCGCACATCCTGCATGCCATACCCACGGGTTTGAGTGGGTAGTCCACGGATACCACCAGTCTGGGGGTTTGGGGAAGGTAATACGGCGGATCCTCGAGGACCATAATCAACAGGTGGTCCTCTTCTTGGTGCAGAATTCATGCTAGGACCCCGAGTCAATCTGCTTGTTTGAGATTGGCGTTCTTGTGCTGCATCTCTATGTACATCTTCAATCTTCTTGGGCCTTCAACTTTCCTCCGCTGTTGCCATCTGTTTTTCCTCAAATCAATCACATCCCGCAGCATGAACCTGACCCGAGAAGATAACTTTTGGTTAGTTGATAACTTCAGTATCATATCAAAATATGCATCCATGTGTTCTTTCGCCTTGGCATGATCTATCTGATCCCCTATTGTACTCATCAACTTGCACAAGGCTTCAAGATCTTCTTCATCAGGGTTTTGATACTGCCCTAGCAGCTTCTGGATGCACTCATGCATTATCCTCTCAGTTAACATCTTCTTTTTGTACAACTCTCCTATCAATCGAATATTTCCCAGCATACGCCTCCGCGCCTTGATCCTCTTCTCCTCTCTCTCTTCATCAGATTGTTTAATCTCACCTTCCTCATCAGCTCTGTTAGCTTCAGCCTGCTCTCTCTCCCCTCTTTCAAATTCTTCCTGGCACTTGTTCAGAAGTAGCCTTTTAAAGGTAATCTTTTCATCATTCTCAACGAAATCAGGTAATACACCAGAAAGATCAAAGCAGAAATTTGCATACATTTCACAGAAAGTTGGTTCCATCAAAGCTTTGTCAAAAATTTGTGCTATGACACCAGAAAGAGTGACAGTATTGTCAATGTTAACCTCTTTGACTTGCTGAAAGAGTTTCTCAAAATTCTGAGGGGTCAACTTGTTTAAAATGGCTTTCAATTGTCTTTGCTTTCCTTGTTCCTTATCTGAAACTTTACCTATTTCATATTTCCTCTCAGCTTTGTGCATAACTTGCAAAGGCGTCTGAGGGGGAGGCATTATGCCTCTTGAACTGGAACGTCCCCATCTATCTGCATCTGAATTATTGCGCACCAGTCCTCCCTGAGGTGCCAGTGACTGCATTGGACCAGAGAGGATAGGAACAAACTGACTTGAAGGCTGTCCGCGTGGATTTCTTAAAACGCCATGATTGATACCTTGTCCAGGACGAAAATTCTGACCAACATCAGCCCTGATGTCGTGCAGAGGAATAGGTGTCTTGATCCATCTATCATCATTAGGCAAGCCAATCCCACGACGATCACCCCGAGAAACTCCTGGCGATCTATTGGTAATCCTTCCAGGACTAGGGTAGTGATCATGTTCAACAACATGAGAGCTACCAAGAGGGACGCTCATCAAAGCATCAGCTATATCAGATCCAATCCCAAAACCTACAGGAAATCCGTACACTGGTCTGAGAAAGTTAAAAGAAAATCCTAGTGTATTTCTTTGTGCATGTAGCTTCACTTCCGTCATCATCCAAATGTTTATTTGATTCATTAACCTCCTTTCCATTCTCCAGTTTCGGCATAGAGACATCGGCTGCATCTTCCCAGTCATCCACTTCACCTTTGCTCTGCCCATCTTCCTCATTTGCAACCACATCTTTACCAGGAGTATCTGCTTTTGCATTTTTCCTATCAACTGTTAGAGAATTATCTACACTTTCTGTGGTACTCACAAGTTGATGTTTTTCCTCAGGACCCTTGTATGCATTGTATAGGTCAGAAGTTCCTGCAGCATCAGCTTTAGACAATATCTCTTTTCTTTTCTTCTTTTTCACTGTAATAGGTTTGGCCTTCATAGACTCCGAAGCCAACTTGTCCTTGGGCCAGATGTCACAGAGGGGGTTGGACCCTCATTAGGAACCTCCACAGTGTTTGGTCCTGACTTCTTTATTCTTTCAAAGGTCATTGGGGCTTCAACTACAACTCCCTCAGGGGGTGATGGACCAGGAACAGTTGAGCCAACACCATGGCTGCAAGTTGTATCGAGTTCATTTTTAACGGGATGCAAATATAAAGGCATATCTTCATCACTGCAGGCAGTTTTTTGCGGTTCAGAAGATGTGAGAGCTAGTCCGTCTATTACATCCATTTTTCTTTCAACATCTGCATAGATGATCTGTCTTTCTGCAGCTGTGTCAATTAGTTTCAAATTATTTGTTTCACTGTCTTCCTGTTTTACCAACACAACTGACTTTACATCTTCAGACGCTTTTGCAATATTAGGAACTGGATGAACTTTAGCGTTACTAGTATCTAGCATAGAGATCTCAGATACTTCAGACTTCCCATCCTCCGACTCTTCTGGCATCTTTTTTATGCGCTCAACCTTTGCAGAAACATTACCAATTTGACACACAGCAGAATCTAGGTCTCCAACTACGTTTTCATCCATTTCAGGGCCAGAACTAGATGACACCTTCAGCAGACCTTTCTCTTGGACTGGAATTCCGTCACTACTGTGTATTACAAGGGAATCAGAACAACTCATTGGTACATCTTTTGGTGCTTCCTTCATGATAACTCTTGATGAACCTGACTCAGCGGGTATAGCATTACTTTGAACTACTTGACCAGTTATGGCTTCAGTATTAACACTGTTTTCTGGACCACAAGAAGCCAAGCTAGTGGTTGTGGTCGATACATCTGCTCCCAAAGATTGATGGATATGTTCACTGCCTTCAGCTAATTGCATACTCTTTACATCTTCAGCACTTCCACCCTTAAAAAACTTTACTGAAGGCAAATTTGTACTGGTTCCAGAAGCAGATTCATCTGTCTGCATCAGTCGAACAATGTGCACAAGTTATTATAAGAATAAGCACCAGACAGTGATAAAAAAATTGGACAAATAAAATGACAGGAAACCAAATATTCAAATGCCGTACCTGTTGCTGTTGCTGAGATGACCTCAGCTCCTTTTTACTTGATTTTTTCTGGTGATCCTTCTGCGAATCCGATCTTCCAACTGGTTCCATTTTTTTGTCATCAGTTGCTACTGCAACAGGCCCAAGTTCAACAGAAAGAATGGACGGAGCTAATGAAGTTCCAGCTAATGCTCTATGTGTAACAACTGAAGCCACTGCAGATGGGTGGCCACCAGAAGCAGTCAATGTAGTCATGCCTGATGATTGAGTAAATGTCTCAGGCTGCTGAGAAGAACTCTCTGTTGAGACTTGACCATTGCTTTGCGGACGTACAAGAGTGGCTTTCCCAGGTGGATTTAACAACTTAGGTTCTTCAGCCTTGCTAACAGGCATACTAATAGTCACTGAAGGTCCCCCAACTTTTGGACCACTTGGAACAGAAGTTGGCTTCATTGATCCCTGAGTTGGAGCAGATGTTAGTGTAACTAGAGAAGGTTCTGACTTTATAAGTTCAGCAGGACCATGCAAGGAAGGCTGGGATTTGCTGCCAGGCATGGAATTCAGGAGTGATGGGTTCATGAATGAAATGGCTTGTCCGCTTTGTCCGACTGGGTAGCTAAATCTTGGAGGTTGTGAACCTGTAGTAACTGACGTACAAGGAGAAAGAAAATTGGTGAAGGATTATATGAACCGGCTTGCAACTGAGGAAAGTAATGTGAGGGAGTGAACGAAGCAATGGGTTGAGATTGTGATGTTGCATTGTTAGGTGGTCTCGGGCAGATGAGGCACCATCAGCATATGAATCGGTCCTCTTATCAAGCCTCAACTCCTCATGAGTCTCTGGATGAGTAATCTTTACAGTAGTCGTCTTACGAGGGCCACCAAATTTTCCTTGCTGCTGCTGCTGCTGCTGCTGCTGCTGCTGCTGAGTAAATTGTGGGGCAGCAATGCCAATTCCCAGGTTCCCTAACTGTGGACCAAGCTGATGGCTGATTTGAGGTCCAAAACCCAAGCCCTGCCCGGGTGAATCATCGCTTGAGGCTGCAGAGAATGGGATTGGAGATTATGAACAAACATCTGTTGTGGAACTTGAGCGGTATTTCCTATGGGTAAAGTCATAGGCATTTGCTGTGGCCCAGGGCCTCCAAATTGCATGGGAATAGGTTGCTGCTGAAATGGCATGGCCATAGATATTCCAGGAATAGGCAGTGCAGCAGACTTTGGCGGGGTTGCAACTCGCACGGTTGGAATTTGCTGGCGCATCTCCCTCTTTACCTGAACAGGAGGGTGAGACTCTGCACTAGTAGATTGATTAACGCCAACCACATCCTTCCTTGCTATTGGCAGCTGCTGCTTAGGTCCGAAAGTATAGGCTGCGTTGGCACAGCCGCGAAAGAATCATGACGAGCCTGCTTAGAAAAATAACAAGGACTCAGAAACCATTTTGCCAAACACAGAACTCAACAAAGTGCCAATCAATCCATCAATGGTTGCTCTATGCAACAACTGGACAGCATCTAAGTAATTGAATGTTCAAAATGTGGAAGACACAAAATAATATCTGGTTTCATATGTATAGGAATCAATGGGCAATATATTGTTATGATTTGTAGACACAAGCATCGGTGTTGTACTCTGACACAGACACATGCAGTGTCTGCACATGGGTGTCAAACATGCCAATCTTCCAAAACCTAGATACAAGAACATGGCTATATTTGTGTGTTTTTCTGTACAAATGTATAACGCATAGGTGCATGAAGTACGCTGCTATTCACGTACGAAAAAACCCAAAATAGCAAGGTCTGAAATCAGTGTTGGAATCAACCATATGTTTTTTATATCAAAATTGGTAATATGAGAAATAATCAGTTGTTTCGTCTTAGTCAAATCAGCAATATTGGTATCATCTAGCAGCAATATCAGTATTGGTCGTACATACCAGTATAGGCGATAATCCAAACTTGCAAAAAAAACAATATGATCCATTAACTTTTGTCAAAGGTAGGTAAAATTATACTTCATACAATACATATTTTTAAATGAGCAAAAGTTTCCACCTTTAGATGTGTCCGGCAATGATAAACACGTGTCCAATTGCGTCAGACACACCAATTTTTAGTTTGCAGCACGTCCTAAATATCATTTTGTATTTGACACAAAAATAAACAATTAAAGAGCAACCAATGTCACAATTTCATGTATACAACATGATATCTTGGTTGACTTAATTCAAATCTAAAATTCAAACAAACAACACAATGTTAGTCCAAACTATTTGGGTCAGGTACAAAAAGCATCTACAAGCATTCAGCTCTATTAAGAGCAGTCTCCTCGTTAAATTAAAACCTATCTTATTCAGGAATTTTCTTACAACAATCCATCAACCCTTGTATGTTTCAGCCGAACCCAAGTTCTTGTTTCACCATTACTATCTCATCCAATCACTCTTAGCTCCCACACACCTTGGTCCCCAATGTAGATCCAATTTTCCAAACTTTTCTTCTCTTGACCTTTATCATGGTTCAAAGTCTCGGTCTTGGCCGCTGATTCGGCCGGCACCGAGACAGATCGGTCTCGGCGACTCGGATCAGACTCGGACGATATGTGCAAACACTACATAGAACGCTAAAAAAATTATGAAAAAATCATGACAAATCGTAAAAAATATAGACATCAAAATTCATGTATTACATATTCAAAACATATCACTTAGCACACAAAACATAAAGTGAAAGCATAAATATAAGTGTCGGCGGTAGAAACATATCAAAATACATGCATAACATAGTAAATTGCACAAAATAATTCATAAGTACCTACTAATATAGTCATTTTCACATTGAACTGCGATGAGGCACAAAATCATCATTATCATCATCCCCGCGATAAGTATAAAAATCAGGTATATAGTTTCCATAAGGATAATAATATATTTGTGGGTGAGATCCTATAGGCTGAGATAATTGGCCAGAGGATCCAGCATCAGAGTAATATGACGGTAAGGGTTGTGCGATATCAATTGCATGGTGATAATACCCAAAACCTCGATATTCAGTGCTGCTAGTAGAATATTCACCAGTGCTAAAATAATCAGTGCTAGAATGTTGGCCAGATGACAAACCCAACCCCTGTAAATAACCTTCAAGACTATGATGACCATGTGAGTAGCTATCATGTCCACTCGAATAATCATCACTAGAACTGAAATCAACCAACCAATCTAAATGTCTACGCTGTTGTGAAATCCCTGCTCGGCCTCCATGATTTGTATCTTGTGTGGCATAATATTATGAATCCCATGTCATAGCACCACCTCGTTGGCTTCCACCAACCATGGTTCAAAGTCTCAGTTTCGGCCGCCGACTCGGCCGGCACCGAAACGGATCAGTCTCGGCGACTCAGATCAGACTCGGATGATACGCGCAAAACGCTAAATAGAACGCTAAAAAAATTATGAAAAATCATGACAAATCATAAAAAAAAAATGTAGACATCAAAATTCATGTATCACATATTCAAAACATATCACCTAGCACACAAAACATAAAATGAAAGCATAAATACAAGCGTCGTCGGTAGAAACATATCAAAATACATGCATAATATAGTAAATTGCACAAAATAATTCATAAGTATCTGCTAATATAGTCATTTTCACATTGAATTGTGAGGAGGTACAAAATCATCATTATCATCACTCTTGTGATAAGTATAAAACCAGGTATATAATTTCTATAAGGATAATAATATGTTTGTGGGTGAGATCCTGTAGGTTGAGATGATTGGCCAGAGTATCCAGCATCAGAGTAATATGGCGGTAGGGATTGTGCAATATCAACTCCATGGTGATAATATTCAAAACCTCGATATTCAGTGCTGCTAGTAGAATATTTATCAGTGCTAGAATAATCAGTGCTAGAATGTTGGCCAGATGTCAAACCCAACCACTATAAATGGACTTCAAGACTATAATGACCATGTGAGTAGTTATCATGTCCACTCGAATAGTCATCGCTAGAACTGAGATCAACCAACTGATCCAAATGCCTACGTTGTTGCGAAATCCCCGCTTGGCCTTCATGATCTGTATCTTGAGTGGCATAATATTTTAAATCTCATGTCATAGCACCACCTCGTTGGCTTCCACCAACACCATGAGTCTCTTCATCATTACCATCATCACTTCTATAATCGCGGCCATTTTGTTTTCATTGAAGCAATATATACTTTAATTTCTTTCATTTCCTCCTCTAAATTAAAATTGCCAATCTGGTATCCTGTAGGGCCTTTTACACCTGGGCCTACCTCCGCAATAGTATTAATCATGGCTTGGTAAGGACCACTATCAGCTGCATTGAATGGTATTGCATTATAGTGGAAGAATATTGTCATAAATTTTTCAACCATTTTAATATTCTCAGTTGAGAACATGCTTTTGATTGATTTCTGTTTTGTTGGCAACATATAAGAATCAAAACCACGAGCTGGAAATTCAACTTCTCTCGTAGTAATATTCCGACGCAATCCATGGTTAATCCCTGATCCTGAAGGATGCGTACTACTGTCACCAAATATCTCTTGTATGACCTTCTGTCGATCTTCTTCACGGCTTTCTTTCATAACTTGTTTTAGTTGTCTTCTTTAACTCTTTTCAAACCACCAACTTCTTCAATTTCATTATCATAATCTTCATCGGTCGCATCATAAAAATCGTCCTCACTTAAAATTTCATATGTCACTCTTTCTTGGATTTTATGGCCGCACTTTCTTTGCTACCTTCAGAAAAAAGTCTCATTATTTGAGATACCTCTTTTGGTATCCTTTCACCTAACTGGGTAAATGCGCCATATGTTACTTCAATCTAGTGATACCACCATGGACTTATTTCCCACAATAATTACACTTCACAAGTTTTCTACTTCCACCAACAGGGGTACCATGTTCCCATCCAATATTGCAATGCTTTGGAGCCATGCTGAAATTTAAAAAATTATCTATTAAATTAAATTAAAACAAAAATTAACTAAATTAAAACTATATTAAATTAAACTAAATTAAATTAAACTAAACTAGTTTATACTAGATTAAGCTAAACTAACTTAATTACCTAACTTCAATAAAATTATTAAATTACCTAACTTAATTAAAATTACAAAATTATATTAAATTAAATTAACCTAAATTAAGTTTAACTAAACTAAACTAATTTAATTTAAATTAAACTCAAATAATTGAGAATAGAGAGACTAAGAAGAGAGGGAGAGAAGGACTGAGAACAGAGGAGAGAGGGACTGAGCACAGAGGGACGAGAGAGGGACTGAGGGAGAGGGAACAGAGGGAGAGAGAGGAACAGAGAGACAGACACAGGGGGGAGAGAGACAGAGATCGACGGAGAGGGGAAGAGAGATCGACGGAAGAGAGGAGAGAGAGTGACAAAGGGAGACACACAGAGGAGAGAGGGGGAGAGATCGATGGAGAGAGACGGAGAGGGGGGAGACAGAGACAGAGAGGGAGAGAGGGGCAGAGAGACGCGGAGGGAGAGAGAGGGAGAGAGATCGACACAGAGAGAATGGGAAAGAGACGGAGATAGAGAGGGAGATACGGAGATAGAGAAGGGGAGAGAGGGACAGAGAGAGACGCAGAAGGAGAGGGGGAGAGAGATCGACGGAGAGAGAGGAGAGAGACAGAGACAGAGAGGGAGAAACGAAGACAGAGAGGGAGAGAGAGGGACGGGGAGAGAGATTGACGGAGAGAGATCGACGAAGAGAGAAAGAGAGAGATCGGCGGGGGGAGAGAGATCGGCGGAGACAGACGCAAAGGGAGAGAGAGAAAGATTGGCGGGGAGAGAGGGAGAGAGATCGACGGGGGGGAGAGAGAGATGAAGAGTAGGTACCGAGAACCTGCAGGGGCGACAGCGGAGCGAGGGCGATCTGGAGATTTTTTTTCCTTGCTCGCACTGCTCTCTCTCCTTTATATTCGATCACGAGCGCACAGCGAACCCGAATCGGGTTCAACTCGAACCCGCCCTGTGACTCGGACAACCGAGTCGCATCGGACCAGGTCGAGTCTTCGTTCCCTAACCTACATTCACAACTGAAATTGCCTAATCATGCACCCATTTCTTAACATGACTTTCAAGTATTGCCACATACATCTAAACATTCTCATTTCAGTTGCCCACCTTCATTGATATATTGTTAACTGTCAAGCAAAATAACCAATAAAACAAAATGATCATAAAGCCATCTAGCATAACTTTCTGTGCAACTTTACAGGTATTCTGCATTGAGATGATACTCCAGAAGCACTTCTCCAATTAACACCCCCCCCCAAACCCCCCGTTCCACAGAGACACAACATCAAGATAAGTAATCGTTTCCTGCCGTCAAATATATGTGAATTATATTTCAAGTAAAGCTACATCCAAGATATTCTATTTTTAGCCTACTAATTCTAATTTCTAAATCCCTTTGGTTCCAAAGCTTTTTCCAGTTCTCTATTCTAGAAATTATTCCTTCTCTACTCTCATCACACAATATTACATCATCAAAAAACAACATTCCCGTGAGAACTCATCCTATACATGCCAATTAAGTTCATCCAAAACTAAAGCACATAAATAATGATTAATTCCATCATTGGGGCAAGTGTCCGGTTATAAGAAACACCCTGATGGTGTAAAATGTACTTGGAGAAAATTTTATTGGAAAGGTCAAAAGACTACAAAACTTAGCAGCGTACCTGATCTCGCTTTTGTTCATCAAGATTTGGAGGTGCTGAGCTGGTCCGGGCTGGAATCTACATTAACCACAATAAATTTTGCAATCATATTTGTTGCAATCGTCCCAAGCAAATACAAGAAAGCAGATCAGGGAAAGCAAGGATCAACACAAAAAGGTAACTTTTTTCCCAAAAGTCAGTTAACAGCAATTTACCTGCAGTCCATTTACAATGCCAGGACTTATGGTCCCAAACTGAAGCGCAAATGGCTTTGTCCCATCTCCTAGAGGAAGAAAAATGATAGAAAATAAGAATAATGCCAAAAGTTGATGTTCCCAATAATTGACCAAAAGGATATAATCCAATGTTTTAGTAAATCTGATGTTTGTCGAGTTGAAGTGTGCTTCCAAAGAAAATGGCACTTCCAACTACGTAGTGAATTAACTCACAATTTTAAAAAGCAAACACATCTTGGGTCCGAGGCCTAAGCTCTGTGATGTGAATAGTATAGTTTATGCAGAATATGCAACAGAATAGTTTTTTAATTGTTCACCAATGCTGAACGATAGTAGTTCTGAAGGTACCTTTCACAGGTGTGCTTGGTGCTGCTGAATCTGAAATACTCGCAGCCGATTGTGAAGACGGAGCTTTTGGAAGGGCCCGAGATGTCCTCGGCACTGGTGCATCACTTTGTTTGGGACCACTTGGCATTGATGTGGTGGATGACCCTGCAATAAATCAACAATATCAAATTAGAGACTCTAAAGAATAAACTTGAGATCAGCTCTTATATGACACCAAGCTAGAGATCATGAGATCATAGTATACAAATTAACACAAAAAACAATAGAAGAAATTTGAGATACGATAGCCAACAAACAATTAATAAACTGAACTCAATAAAATTTCTGAGAAAAAAAGTATACTAAACTGAGAATTAAAAAACAACCACGGTTAGACAAATTGAACTTAAATGAAAAGATAATAGTTATTTGGAAACCACCTTATCATTACAACCAAACCAGTGCAAACTGTTTGTTGAAGTCAATAAAAGTCAAGCAGAAAATCAAAATGAGAAAGGAGAGAGTTTGAAATAAGTAACCATAATATAACAAAAACCAAACACAGAAGAATTCTGATACAATTTTACTACACAGTTGAAAATAATTTTAAATAAATCACCATATAATAATCATCTCTCAAACTTGTTGGACATATGAAATTTGTAAGCCTGAAATTACATCATCCATTGCAACAACCAAACGTGATGGTCAACTGATAGGAAAAAGTAAATTTGACTTACCCTCGGAAGAGGGTTGACCATGGGCACCATTCTGCACAGCTCTTGAAGTGGCAGTGGCGGCAGATGTCTCAGAACCCAGGCTCACAGGATTTATCCTATACTGACCTCCTTGTCCATTGCCAGACTTCTTGAAACTGGACAAACAAGAGGAAAAACAAATAAAGACAATTTTTAGATACCAACTTTCCCTACATAGATTTCCGTCCTTATTCATAACCAGACTTCTTCAAACTGAATAAATCACAATTTTAAAATAGCCATAGGCTTAGATCGCCCTCACTGTCCATTAACAGGTTTCTTGGAACTACATATACTGTACAACGAACAAACAAAACACTCAAACTTCAAACTACACCACCTGAAACGCCTATATTGCGCATTCCACGCATCTTGTGACCACAAAAATCAAACAAAATATCTCTCAATTAGTATTTACCATCACTTGTTGCTAACCAAACTTCTTGGGACTAGAAATATCATCCTAAAATCTATGAAACATAGTAACTTGGTGATACCATACAAGGTCAGTATCCATTACCATGTTTCTCAGGACTAAATTTATTTTTAAAAAACCAAAAAAAAAAAAATCATACTATCCATTATAGCTAGATTGCCCAAAATTAGAAAATAACCAATCCATGCTCTCATTAAAAACTCAAAAAGAGCCTAACTTTCAGGTGTCCAGTGGACCAAATTAGCAATCATAGTTTATTCCAACAAGCTAAGGTCGAACAAAGTCTCACCTTCGGGTGCTCGACAACGACGGTTGATTTGAAGAGGACGAGAGCTGCTGGGGAGGAGCGGCCCCACCGCCACCGCCGCTCTTCCCGCCGCCACTGCCGGAGAATCCTCTGTTGTGGCCGAATCGACCGCTGGATTTCCTCAGCTGGCCGTCGCTCTTCTCAACCCTAGATTGATTATGGGACATAAATACCAACCCTTTCTCTTGCCTCTTGTTCTCCCTCTTCCAACCCTAAACACAAAAAGGAAAATGAAATCAATAACTGAATCGCAGATCCAATATCAGACCCGATCCACCGCAAACCCTAGAAACAGCATTCCCAATATTAACCCCAAAAACCGCCAATGGACTCCATGTTTTGATGAGAAATCGATTACCTGCGGAGATTCGAAGCGATTAGGGTTTCCTTTTTTCTCCCCAATCACGCGGATTGGAGCGACGATCAATCATCAACAACGAAGCGAAGATAGGGAGAGAAAGAGAGTGAAGAGAGAGAAACAAAATTAAGAGAAAAAAGTTTTGAACTGGCTTTTATGGGAGGAAAAATAATAGGAAAAATAAAATATTTTAGAGATAGAGTGGGCGTGATTCGTGAACGAGTGGGTTAGGATCGACCGTGGGGTATTTTCGTAAATACAGAATACGGCGGATGTGCGGTCAAAACGCCGTTTCGCCGGTACGCCTGATCTCGACCGTCGAATTAGTTATCAACGCTTCAGATCTTTTATTGTTTTTACTGCGTGCTTGAACCTTTTAGTAATTTAGCCCATAATAGGAGCACATATATGGTAAAAAAAATCCAGGAGAATATAAATAATTTTCCTTTTCTTTTTCCTTGGCAAATTCTCACCCAACACAACCTCCTACTTTCCTTTTGTTTTCTTAATCAATTTGCATGATTTCAAACAATTATAGAAATATGATTGATCTCTGGCTCTTTTTTAAAAATTGTGATACATAACATAATATTTATTTTTAATCATTGTTGAAATCAATAATGTTTGTCCTTGCAAGAAATTCATAAAATTCTAATTTCTCTCTCAACTATTTTTTTTTATCATATTTAGAGAGGAAAAAACAGATCAATTTGTATTTCATATAGTATTTCATATTGATTATAGTTTTTAATGAGAATTTTTGATCTTATTCAAAGGTGGGAATCTACAAATTTTTGG
>JAVJIF010019029.1:0-103875 GCA_038442645.1 Agave tequilana
CATGCTTGTTAGTTGATAATTGTTATATTCATTCTTGTTTGTGTAGATTAAATAGCATGACTAAAAGTTTGATCTCGCACATGAATTTGCAGATCATATAGCCGGTGATCCTCCGAATGTGTTTATTGCAAATTTGCAAGCATAAAATAACTGTTGGAATCACTAGGCTTAAACATCACTTGGCTGGGACAAAAAAAGGTGTTAAGATTTGTGCGCAAGTCCCGTCCAATGTGAACGCTTGTAAAGACATGTTATGTGGCCACGAGGTGTAAAAGGAGTCAATAGTCCGTGAAATTGGGAGGATGGGAGAATCATAGGAAGATGTGGTAAGCAAAAAATTGCAAAGCGCTGCCGGAAGAAAAAGCAACTCCCAACCCCGAACTCTTAGGCCTATGAATAAATTTATCATCTTAAAGCCTGCCAATTGACACTTGAGAACTCTTTAAGGAGGCAAGGAGAAATGTGTAAGAAAAATTGAGAGATGCATCTATGCACTTGGGCTTTCATTGAATATCATTTAAACTCCTTATTGTAAGGAGATGATAAAGAGGTCAGATCGGATATGCTTGAAACAGCCATCCCCTTATGCGATAAGTACACGGATACTTAAGGCTGAGGTAGAGGATATAGATAAGATCAAAGCGACGCACATGTCAGTTTGGAAGCAATATGGATGCACGGTGATGTCAGATGGATGTACAGATAGGAAAAGTGGAGTTTGATAAATTTTCTTGTGAATTCACCCGAAGGGACTTTCTTTTATAGTCCATTGATGCGTCAAATCGATCAAGACCGGAGCTTTCTTGTGGGAGCAACTTGATAAGGTGGCGGCAAAGATTGCGAGGAGCATGTCTCTTCAAGTGATTACCGACAATCATGCATCTTATGTGAATGCCGGTGCAACACAAGCAAATGTCTTTATTGGACTCCTTGCACTGCTCATTGCCTTGACTTGATGCTTGAAGACATAGGCAAGATGAAGATTCACACGGAGACTCTTGAGATGGCAAATGGTATAACCCAATTCATATACAATCATGGTTGGGTTCTTAATTTGTTTCGGCACACACAAGGGGAATGAACTCTTAATACCGGCCATTACAAGATTTGCTACTTCTTTCTTGACTCTATAAAGGTTGTACCAATTAAGGCAACCTTTGAGAAAGATGCTTGCATCCGAAGAATTCAATAGGAGCACTTGGGTAAAAAAATCAAATGAGTGAAAGCAAAAAGAGCGGTGATTTCTAATAGAAGTTTTTGGGCCAAAGTTTTATTTTGCTTTAGCACCACACTTACACTCGTGTATGTTCTATGAGAGGTGGATTCGGATATGAGGTCATCTATGCCTTTTCTTTATGATATGCTTTATACTGCAAAGGAGAAGATACATGATGCGTGTGGTGGCAGTAAGAGAAAGTACATGCCTTACAAGAATATGATTGACCAGAGGTGGACAGGTATGTTGCATAGGCCTCTTCATGCGGCAGCGTACTTTCTAAACCCAAGATGTTTCTATAGCGAGAATTTTAGCAATGATGCTGAGGTAAGAAGAGGCCTTCGTTAGTGCATGCAGCGCATGATCCCTGACTTTCGTGAGTACGCACAAGCTGATGTGGAGTTAGATAGTTATAAATAGAAGCTTGGAGAATTTGAAAGCCAGTTATCTCAAATGACCTTGAATGCTCGTAGTTCAGGTATAATTTAGTGAATATTTATGATTCTTTTTTTAGTCATGCGTTGTCTAACGCTTAAATCTCTTTTAGCTGCTTGGTGGGAGAGATTTGGTGATGAAGTTCCTACACTTCAAAAGTTTGCAGTTCGAATTTTCTCTTACTACTAGTGCTTTCGGATGTGAACACAACTAGAGCACTTTTGAGCAAGTAAGAAAAGTTACAAGTTATAACTTACAAGTTACAACTTTCTTTATAATAAATAAGAAATGACTTAATTTTAATAAATAAATTTGTTTGTTGAAGGCACGTTTAAATAAAAGATGCCGCTTGAGTAATTACGTTTGCAATCCCTCGTTTATGTTATGTATAACATCAAGTTTCGAGAGAGGAATATTCGTAGGAGGCGATTGCATATTGATCCAATTTTGATAGAGGAGCCGGTTAGCTATAATGAGTAGCTTATAGAGATCAAAGAGCCTTGTCTTATGGATGATATTGCATGGTTAGATGAGGCAATGGAAGAAGATGAGGATAGAGATTTCTAGATGCCACCGCATTGATAATGAGTTTAGAGAAAAGAGACAAAGGGTAGATAATTGTTCTTCTATGGACAAAGAGAAAGGACCTGTCATTGATGATGTGGATGAGATCAGGGATGATATCGATCCGGAGGATGCTGAGCATATCTTGGAGGAGGATGATTTAGTCATAGTAGATAAGATTAGGGCATGATATTATTTCAGGATATTATGACTAACTTTGTTTTGTATGACTATGACTTATGTTTGCGAACTTCTTATGAAATTTTTTGTTTGTGAACTTGTTATAACTTGTGAATGTGAAAATTATTATGATACTGTAGGCTATTAAAAATTATTACGGACAAAGCCTCAGACTCGAATCTCCTAGACGCGGACCCCGCGTTCCAGCCTTTGACGCGGAGGTCGCGTTCCAATGCCAGATGCGGACCCCACGTTCCAGCCTCTGACGCGGAGGTCGCCAGACGCAGACCTCGTGTTCCAATGCCAGACGCTGACCTCGCGTCCTCTGTCAGACGCGGAGGTTGCATTCCAACCTCTGACGCGGACCTCGCATCCTTTGTCAGACACGGAGGTCGTCAGACGCGGAGGTCGCGTTTCAACTCAAACGGAGGTCGCCAGACGCGGACCTCGCATCCTTTGTCAGATGTGGACCTCAGCCAACTCTGCATTTTAACTCAAACACAAGCCTGAGTAGCTCCGCGTTCCAACACAGACGCGAGCCTGTGAGCTGCACGTCTCAACATCAGACTAAGGTCCGCGTCCAGCGCGAGACCCGCATTTCTGCTGTAACTGACAGCTATGAACTTGGTCAGTTACACCCCATTTCTCTCCATATAATGGGGAACTTCCCATTATGGAGAGATTTAAGGAGTTGGTTACACCCCTCCCATTATGGAGAGATTTAAGGGGTTGGTTACACCCTAATTCCTCTATATTCCTCTATAAATAACTATGAATAGCTAGAGGAGGGGGGAGGCTCTGGAAGGGGACCTCTAAAAAAAGGGACTGACGATGAGAGTTCTGGTGAAGGAATCTAAGAAGCCGTAGGCAAGGGGGAGAGCCACCTCAGTAGAATTCGGCCTCGAAGCTCTTGAGCATGGAAAGAGTTCAACTCTTTTTGTTAACTTGTTAAGTTCAAGTTCTTTAAATCTCTTTGAGATTCCATTAATAATAGGAGCTGTGCTACTCCACCAGTAGATCCAAAGAAAGGATCCACAAGAGAAACTTAACGTTCGGCCGGTCAATGGAGAACAAGACTCACTCTCTACCGCCACGTGAAGAGCCCAACTTTAAATAAAGAAGAGGATCAATCAAAAGATTCCCTCTCTTTTGTAATCGGATTGTATCCGTTATAATCTTCTATTCAATCAAAAGAATTTGCAATTGTGATTTTTCTGACGCGTACAAAGATGGCGACTCCGCTAGGGACAATGATCTTTCTCAACCAACGAGAAAGTGGTGGCGCAAGCTGACGTCAAGATGCTTGGATTCGCAGTCGAATCGCTTATGATCGAATTCGACTAAGAGAAGTTGAACTCTCCCAAAGCTTCGGGAGTCTCCCGTGGAGATAACATGGTCAGCCCCAACGTCTTTTCAGAGACCCGCCATGACCCACGGTTAAGATGGCAATAGAGACCAATCTCCCCTCCATCCTTTTATCAAGGCACTTCCAGTTCCGGATGCCGGGGGTTCTCAACAACCTCTGCGACTCAATCGGAATGCTGAGAGACTGCGAAGGCATTGCACTCATTGTCAGCAGACAGGAGTGGTTGTAACAACATATGTGGCCCGCATCAATGTCTCCTACGAGACCCGCGAGGCCAATAATGATGAAGGCAAATCTCGCCGCAAAACTCCTCCCAAGGCTCAGCGAACTCAATTTGCAGGGGGTTCGCATCAACTCCTACGAGCCAAACGTATTGCTGATTGTCGACAAAGATGTCAAGTTCACCAGCAGCAAACAGAGCTCGCTTTCACCTCCGCGTTTCGGCACCAAACGCGAAGTTCGCGTCCAGCCTCAAGCTGTGCCAAAACGCGAGAACGCGCGACCCACGAGCCGCTGACAGTGTTAAAGGATGACCTTTGCGCAAGGCTGCGCCAGAATGAGATCACCGCGTTTCACTTCAGAAACGCGAGGTTCGCGTTCAGCCCCAAGATGCCATGTTCAAATATGAACTGAGAAGCTCTCATCCCATGGGTTCGAGTGCCATTGCGAGCAGTTCATCTTGGCGGTGCTCTTTGATTGTCACTACAACTTTCAGATGACTGAGCCGTCAGTTTTTAGCCTGTAAGGCTTCAAACTCAAACTCCTCCAAGAGACGCGGCCTCGCGTTCCAATGTCAGACGCGGACCTTGCGTCCTTTCTCAGTCAGACGCGGAGGTCGCCAGACGCGAACCTCGCGTCCTTTCTCAGTCATACGCGGAGGTCACCAGAGGCGGACCTCGCGTCCTTTCTCAGTCAGACGCGGAGGTCGCCAGACGCGGACCTCGCGTTCCAATGTCAAACGCGGAGGTCGCCAGAGGCGGACCTCGCGTCCTTTTTCAGTCAGACGCGGAGGTCACCAGACGCGGACCTCGCGTCCTTTCTCAGTCAGACGCGGAGGTCGCCAGACGCGGACCTCAAGTCCTTTCTCCGACGTGAAAACACGAGCCTGAGTAGAAGGTTTGCTAAAAACCTTGAGGGACTTGGTTCCATCCTCTCCTCCAAAATCTCTTACCAATTCTCATCCACAGAATGGTAGGGCCACAAAAATACTTGTGTTCATCTCCCTAATGAAATGAACTGGGATTTGTCATGTTAACAATAAACCTCTAACAAACCAGATTTTTCAATCCCCAGTGGATTCTGTCAAGTTAATATTAAACCTCTGACAATGAAACTCATTAAAAATCCTCGCTGTTATATTGATACTACACTTCTAACAGCGAATTTTACACACCTCTAGGAAATCAATGATTGTCAAACCTCTGACAGTTCATTTTATTTTCCACCAAAATACCCTACAAATTCTCTTCCATAGAGTGGTAGGTCCACAAATACAATCATTGTTAAGTTTAATATCAAACCTCTGACAATGGAAAGTTTCAATACTCCCCAGCGAGTACTAGCTTCACTTGTCGCTCCTCTATATGGAGTCATAAATTAACCAAATTGTCAAGTTAATACTACACCTCTGACATTTCAAACTCCACTTGTCAATTTTCATCAATAGAATGACAAGTCCTTAAATTGCTCATATCGCAAATCGACTACTGTCAGGTTAACAATACACCTCTGACAAATCACTGTTAAGTTTAACATTACACTTCTAACAGTGATTGAGTTGCTGCCAAGTTCAATATTAAACCTCTGACAGTTACTTTTCCTCAGGCTTCCTTGTCGAAGTCGAGATGAGCGATGCTAAGTTTAACATCACACCTCTAGCGTCTAGTTCATTGCTAAGTTTAACAATACACCTATGACAATGACTTTCCCTCGAACTTTCGTATCGGAGTCGAGATGACCAATGTTAAGTTTAACATCACACCTCTAGCATTACCTCCACTGTCAAGTTTAACACCACATATGACAGTGACATCTTCAGTCACCCCAATGAAACTGAAGTTCTTATGGAGCTAAGTTAACAGTACACCTCTAGCTCACATCCTTGTCAAGTTAATATCACACCTCTGACAAGATTCAATCTGATCCGTTAAGTTAATATCACACCGACGGTAAAGAAATATTTAGATCTCTGATGGGTCTAGTCTTACTTGTCATTCTCTTCAATAGAATGACAGGTCCACTTAAATTGCTTAAATCGCAAAATCTCATTACTGTTATGTTAAACATTATACCTCTAACAGTAAATCTTTATTTTCTAGGGAAATCAATATTTGTCATGTTAACAGTTACCTCTGACAACTCATTCCCTAAAATTTCCTCTAAAATCCCTTACCAATTTCACCCACGGAATGGTAGGACCACAAAAAGCCTGTGACTGTTTTTCTCAGCAGAATAATTACAGATCGAACCTGTCATGTTAACATTACACTTCTGTCAGTAAGGCTTTGATGTTTCCCCGGGGGTAAAATTTCAACTTGTCATTCTCTTCAATAGAATGACAAGTCCACTCAAAATACTGTTATGTTCAACATCACACCTCTAACAGTAGACAAATCCCGGTTAAGTTAACATCACACCTCTGACCAAACTTGCTCCAATCGCAAGACAAATCTCGGTCAAGTTAACATCACACCTCTGACCAAAATTTCAACTTGTCAGTCCTCTTCAATAGGACGGCGAGTCCACCAAACTGCGCAGATCGCAGAATCTCTCGGTCAAGTTAATACTACACTTCTGAATAAAGTTGCTCATATCGCAAAATCAATTGCTGTTAAGTTAACATTACACCTATGACAGTGATCTCGATTTTCTCAGTGAAAACAAGATCTTTCAATGCTAAGTTAAACATCACACCTCTAGCATGTATTTCATTGTTAAGTTAACATTACACCTATGACAATGATCTTCTCTCAATTTTCTCAGCGAAAATGAGACTTTCGTGGTGCTAAGTTAATATCACACCTCTAGCACACATCTTTGTCAAGTTAATATCACAGCTCTGACAATTCAATTTACTCAAATTGTAAATCCAAACCTGTCACATTAACATTACACCTCTGATGGTAAAAATCTCCATGGATCTTCAATAAATCCAATCCCACTTGTCATTCTCTTCAATAGAATGACAGGTCCACTTAAATTGCGTAGATCGCAAAATCAATCATTGTTATGTTAAACATTACACCTCTAACAGTAAACTTTCATTCCCAGCAGAGTTCTACTCATGTTAACACTAAATCTCTGACGATAGACTCTGGTATAATCCCCAGCTGATCAAACTCCACTTGTTATTCTTATCAATAGAATAGCAAGTCCACAAAACTTGTTCATATCACAGGTCCTGATCCCACGGTTAAGTTAACATCACACCTCTGACGGTAACCTTCTCAAATTCTCCCAGTAGAGTTATTTAATTTGCTAAGTTAATATCACACCTCTGGCAATTAAAACTTTTTCAAAGAACTTTTGAGCGTGACCTTTGTGTCTCAAGCACAGAGCCACGTCTCAATGAGCTTAAGAGTCGCGTCTCAACAGCAAGTAAATGTTGCGTCTTTACAACAATTGAGAGCCTCGTCTCCACAGCAATTGAGAAGCATGTCTCTACAACAATTGAGAGTCGCGTCTCAATTTTGGTGAAGTTCGCGTCTCCACTTGATCAGCGTGCCAGAACGGCGTCTGTGAGAACTGCATCCTCCCTCTTCAAATACAAAGAGTATGTCTCTGCTTCTGCAATCAGTTCAATAGTACACTGGCAAGAGCAATTGACAACTCCACCAGCTTAAAAGTACACCAAGCAAACCAATGCTCATAACAAGTGCTAGACTGAGTTTCTAAGACACTTGTGATGATCTTTCCTGGAGGCTTCAAGAAGTTCAACAGTACAATCATGAAGTTCACCATCCAGATAGAATCGAGCTGAGGGCACCATAGAAGACTGCCTCGCAGAAGAATGCCAGTCCGATTACTGGAAGCTTAGATTCAACTAAAGTCCAAAGTATTTCGAAACCCGTCAGTCAACCGCGAAGTTTCGAAAACTTTGGAGGGGGTTCTGTAGGCTATCAAAAAAATTACTACGGACAAAGCCTCAGATTCGAATCTCCTAGACGCGGACCCCGCGTTCCAGCCTCTGACGCGGAGGTCGCGTTCTAATGCCAGATGCGGACCCCACGTTCCAGCCTCTGACGCGGAGGTCGCCAGACGCAGACCTCGTGTTCCAATGCCAGACGCTGACCTCGCGTCCTCTGTCAGACGCGGAGGTCGCATTCCAACCTCTGACGCGGAGGTCGCCAGACGTGGACCTCGCATCCTTTATCAGACGCGGAGGTCGTCAGACGCGGAAATCACGTTTCAACTCAAACGGAGGTCGCCAGACGCGAACCTCGCATCCTTTGTCAGATGCGGACCTCAGCCAACTCCGCATTTCAACTCAAACGCAAGCCTGAGCAGCTCCGCGTTCCAACACAGACGCGAGCCTGGGAGCTGCGCGTCTCAACATCAGAGTAAGGTCCACGTCCAGCGCGAGACCCGCATTTCTGCTGTAACTGACAGCCATAAACTTGGTCAGTTACACCCAATTTTCTCTCCACATAATGGGGAACAACTTCTCATTATGGAGAGATTTAAGGAGTTGGTTACACCCCTCCCATTATGGAGAGATTTAAGGGGTTGGTTACACCCCAATTCCTCTATATTTCTCTATAAATAGTTATGAATAGCTAGAGGAGGGGGGAGGCTCTGGAAGGGGACCTCTAAAAAAAGGGACTGACGATGAGAGCCCTAGTGAAGGAATCTAAGAAGCCGTAGGCAAGGGGAGAGCCACCTCAGCAGAGTTCGGTCTCGAAGCTCTTGTAGCATGGAAAGAGTTCAACTCTTTTTGTTAATTTATTGAGTTCAAGTTCTTTAAATCTCTTTGAGATTCCATTACTAATAGAAGCTGTGATACTCCACCAGTAGATCTAAAGAGAGGATCCACACGAGAAACTTAACGTTCGGCCGGTCAACGGAGAACAAGACTCACTCTCCACCGCCACGTGAAGAACCCAGCTTTAAATAAAGAAGAGGATCAATCAAAAGATTCTCTCTTTTGTAATCGGAGTGTATCCGTTGTAATCTTCTATTCAATCAAAAGAATCTTGCAATTGTGATTTTTCCGACGCGTACAAATACTTTCTAAAATTTGTTGTGAGACTTGATAAATGTGTTATATATTTGTTTTGATTTTTTTAAATTATATTTTATTTATTAAAATTCTTAAATATGGTATATATATTTATTTTTATTAAATAAATATTAAATCACGTAACTTACGTTATGCGTTACGTTATAACCTATCTTAATATAACAAAAGAAAAACATTATCGTTATTTTGAACATTGCTCATGCCCCCCCCCCCCCCCCCCAAAAAAAAAAAAAAAAAAAAAAAAAAAAAAAAAACCCTCCTCGCTTTTAAAAATATTAATCAATTTCTTGTAGCTTTTATACACTGATGTGCTAGTTTCAACCTCAATGAGGGCTAGACACAAATGGGAGCTTTGTATCATTTTCACCACCCTTCTGTCATGGTCAATAGTACGAATGGAACTTTCTTTGTGAATTATTGGTGGGCTAGATAATATGTTTATCTATTTCTTTGCTTCATATCTTACTGCTGCATAAATTTGAGCATAGCAACATCGATTTGGTTGGCTCATTGTGATAATGTTGCCTCTTGTTACAAAAGACAAATATTTAACACGTGCACAGATCTTCTCAATCTGTTTTGCATAAGTTTGTTGTTACTATAATTGATGTGAATATGCAGAGAACCTTTCCCCTATAAAATGTACTCAAGTGTTGCTGCAACAAGATGTGTCCAGATTTTTGTTTCATTGTTGTGTAAAGCTCAAGTGTCTTTTGAGATGTGAATGGACCTAGAAAATTCTAAAGAATAGCTGCCTGCTGTTTGAATTTATAGCAAGGACGCTCACCTACATGTAATGACACCTGCCTCTTCATTCTACCTTGCATTTTGTATTAGGTGCCAACCCCCTGAATGTGTTCGGTGTAACTATACATGCACGAAGTCAGATTCGAATGGTTTGTTTTATACTATTGTGTCATCATCTGAAATCTGCATTCCCTTTTTAGGCTTTCAGTTTACAAATTTTTTATTCATAAAAGTTGGAAGTATTATAAATCCTTTTTGTCCATTTCGATGCTTATGTGACAATGATGTATGTTGTTTCCATTTGACATCATTGCTGTTTTTCCTTCCGTCCATAGCCATGTTTTTGAAGTGCCAACTATTTGTAGAATGATGTGTCAATAGCAATCATCATTTTTTTTTTCATTTACTTAATTCTTTGAGTTGCTTCTTGAAGGTTGAGGGAGGAGGCACTGCAAATGACATGGCAGATATAATGATGCAGAAGTTTTGGGATTCTGCTCTTGCTTTTGAACCACCAGATGAGGAATACGACACGCACACATGTCTCTCCCCACAACCCCTATTCATATTAAACAATGCTGATAAACATATCTTTTTCTCCTCAAACTTCTATTTGATTATGCACAGTGAGCTTTCTGGATTGGTCCCATCAGAGTATACTGACACTGGGAAATCTGTGTACCCACCTCTTCTTGGAAACTCATTCTCGTTCAAGTTTGAAGACCAAAAAGGGCGAGTGCATTGGTTCAATTGTGGTTAGTCCCATATTAAGTAGCATTTTTTTAGATTCTAATCTGTAATGCTACCGCCCTATGACTAATGTGAAATGACACAATTGAGGCCCCATGCATGACATGTTTTCTTTTTAAAATTGATTTATAGGTACTGAGAGTCTTGATGAGCTTGTATCTGCAGTCATCCAGAGATTAGGGCTTGAAGATAGCAAGGAGAAGGTTCAGTTATTGGTAGGTTTTTAATACTATAAGAACAAGTGCAGTCATCTATTCTACATTCTTTAATTCAGAATCTTTTTATCTTTTGTTTTGCAGTACCTGGATGATGAAGGTGACAGGGTTCTGCTTGCCATGGATAACGACCTTGTTGGGCCTGTGAACCATGCCAAATTAGCCGGGTGGAAGGTCTTTCTTCTATTTATTCTTCTTTTATTCAAGGCTTAAATATATCTGTCACATCTTTAAACATTGAAACACCACATCATATTGACTTTATATTTTGTCTGATTGCACATCTTACAAGGAAACTTCTGATGGAGTTAATCATATGCATTCCACTCCAATCCATTCTCATATAGTGTTGTGAATCTGATTTGTTATGCCACTACACCTTTTATGTTATTTTGAATTCTTCAACTTCCGCACTCCAGAAAGTCATTTGTCCGATTTTCTTTTATACATGAATTGTTGAGTAGTCAGGTATTTTAGGTTGACGGCTGAATTATCATTAGTGAAGTACCAGCTGTGGGCAACAGATTCTGTTTGACTCCTGGGCTTTATGTGGTGCCTTAGAGGTGGGATCCAAGTTTTGTATCATTTTGTCTCTTCGTCTTGACTCCTCTTTAATTGAATTTAGAAGTTCCTTGGCTGCATGATCTTAAATTGAATGACCATAAATGGCAGAATGTATGCAGCGACTAGCCTTTTTTAGGTCTGTGTCAAGGCCTTTTTGCTCATAGTTTCCTTGTTCTGGAATTTGGCACCAATTTATGGAGGCTTTGATTTCAAGTTGGCACCCTGTTTGTAAAATCCTAGTCAATTCTTTTGTGAAGCTTCTCAGTTTATCCTCATTTGGAATGCTTGGTTGACAATGATTATGAAGCAATATCCAAACCTCTAGAGTATATTGACTTTTAACTAAGATTTCTATTCTCATAAGTATGAGCTCCACATCTTCAATCAGCAATATCTAAAGCATATGCCTTGCATGTATTTTCCATATCCTTTTAATGTTGCAGTTGCTGTTCTTGTGTATTCAGGTTCTCAGGCTGCATATTGATAGCTCGGACACCACACAAGAAGGAATAAAACCAACACCCGACATTGCAGTAGTCCAAAAGAGTCAGTTGGTGCCTCTTACAACTGGGGTTGTTGCTGGTGCAGTTGTATTGACGGGGATGGGCCTTATGTTCTACTTGAAACGAGCAAAGGTATAAATTTTCATCAGAAGCAAAAAAACCATCAGAAAATTACTCATACAGCCATAGCTCGCAAAGAGGAAAATGGGAGAGAGCATTTACTGGATTAAAAGCGCTCATCATCAGAATTTCTTAACCAAGATCCCATTGGTGTTCAAGGAATCTCAGTTCAATGTTCAAGGTATCGCATAATTGCAGATGTTTAGATGATACGGTTGTCTAGGGAGCAAAAATACCAAACTATGCAAAGGTCCATCATCAGGCAGACATTGATCTGATGCTTCTCATATCTCCAGCCCTCTCCCAAACGAGGACCGTGCTGTTATAAATTAACATGTAATCTGCACTATTTGTCCTTCTCCATGTATTGCTACACTTGAAGCAATTTTGATGGCTGCATAACCTCCTTGGCTTCAATCAAGTTTGAAACTCGCGGAAATGTATACAAGCTGATAAAATTTACACCCAACAGTCTGCTTAAATTGCGACTTTTGATCGATCAGAGCAACTTGCTTATCCTGAAAAGCTTTTTCCTTTCATTTAGTTCTCTCTGGGTTGATTGGATGACTTCTGAGTTTTGCTTGCCACTTATCTGTCTCTGGTCAGCCAACTTAAACATTAAGAAAAATTTAGGATAGTTTATTTCAATTTTGTAAGTTTACAGTAAATTTCACAGAAGACGAGTGAAAATTTATGATAGTTTTAAGCTTTTTAACTGTTCTCCCATGTCTCTATCCAAGAAAAACCTACATGATATGCCTAGATCTCAATCACAGGGAGGGCTCAAAATTGTGAAAGATCAAAAGTGTAGGGCTCTTGCTTGTGAAAGTTGCTGTCCTTGCACCTCAGCTTTTGTTGCCCAAGGCAAAGGGGAACATGAGAGGTCACGGACTGGAACTCACTTTAATGGTTCTTGTATTGTTACTGGAACTCGGTTTGTTTGTTCTTGTGTTGTATTGTTATTGTACTAGGTCATCATCCCATAAAGCCACCATCTTGAGACACACACACACACACACACACACACATAGAGAGAGAGAGAGAGAGAGAGAGAGAGAGAGAGAGACTATTCTCATGTGCTTTCTGTTGCAAGAACAATTTTGGTTCATCACTTCATTGACATATGTGTGTGTGTGTGTGTAAAATGTACCTCAGCCGACAGCTGGGAGAGACTCTCTCAGCTGTCACTTTAAAATGGTCGCAAACTTACTGCAACATGATCCCAGTGAGAGAGAGAGAGAGAGAGAGAGAGAGAGAGAGAGTTATTCTCATGTGCTTTCTGTTGCAAGAACAATTTTGGCTCATCACGTCAGAGAGAGAGAGAGAGAGAGAGAGAGAGAGAGAGAGTCTATTCTCATGTGCATTCTTTTGCAAGAACAATTTTGGCTCATCACTTCATTTATCCTTTCTCCATCTTAATATTATGTAAACCATGGATAATTTGTTAGGATACTGCAAACAATACAGAGAAAATTAGCTTGGTTTGCAGAGATCACTGATGGAATCATTGCCACATACTTTGAGACATACTTAAACTACTTGCATACTTGAGATACACACCAAACATTTAGTAATGTAACTCAAAGAGTCATAAATATATATATTGGGTTCCAAGTACTTGTACTTGAGATACACGCAATCCTCCATATGAAAATTTCACCAACATCCATCCACAACCCTATGCAATCCCTTTACGTTTAAGTTATCTATCCATGGGCAATGGGCTACACACAACATAATAGAGCCATCTTCTACCTTTATTGACAAAATATTATTTTAACCTTTGCTTAAAAGTTAAGCCTGTTCTTATTAATTAACTAATTACTAGTAATGTTCAACAAGCCAATGGTTTTATTACTCAGAGACATGTTGATGCATCTTTTGCAACTTTTAGGCTGTGTTTGGCAGTTGGAGTTGGGAATTCGGATTTAGTGCTTTGTGAGAAGAAAATTTGGAAGGAGTTTGGAATTCAATTATTTTTTTAGTTATTTGGTTAGAATTAGATTTAGCTTGAGTTAGGATTTGAGGCAAAGAGAAAGAGAGAAAAAAGCTAAATGCAAGTTTTTGGTAGAAATTAGCAACTCTTAACTTTGGTGGTTTTCGTGGTGATTTTGAGGGTAGTTTTGATCTAATTCCAATGTCATCATGACTTGCTAAGTCTTACTCTATTTTGATTGTTTGATAAGAGTTAACAAGAATTAGCTCAATTTTGTTGCTAAATAAAGCCTTGTTATTTGTAAAAATGTGTGAAAGAAGTGTCATCAACCCCGTGGTTGGTTCAACCGGTTGGTCTGGGTTGGTTGGAGCACAAGCTCCGTCACCAGTTCGAACCTCGTAATGCGGACATTTATTTTTCCCCCACGTGACCCAGAATTTGCTCCCCAGAAGTCGCCGGTGAATCTTGTCGGCGGTTGAGTTAATTAAAAAAAAAAGTTTAGTGATGCAAGTTATTCAAGAAGTGGGCACATGTTCTCATACTATTAGTTATATTTAATATAAATATGCTTGTTTGAAACGCGGCCTATGTAATTAGAAGAGGATCAAGTATAAAAAAGGCAAAATAAGATAGCTGATGGATGAAGTCACATGTTTGATGCAGCCAATATTTGAAGGTAGGACTCTGTTCACTTTGTTCATTGATTATTTTGGATTATATGTCGTGAATTTGAGTCATTGTGTAATAAATTTGTAACTGGTCTTCTTTTCCTGTAAAAAATCGATCATTCGATGAGAAATTCAAATCACAAATTTTTTTGTACCACCACATAATACACTTTCTAGTGGATATTATGCTTGTAAAAGCAAAGAATATTCCAAAATAAATATCAAACAAAATAAAAGATAAATTATCTCAGCAAGCAAAAACCCATCCCAATTTTGCCAATCCCTTTCCTCCTATCGATCATAAAAACATGGGTTCGATTCATGTGTGTGAGCCACACACACATACAATAAGATGGTCAATCACGCATGCACTGATACATGTATTGATTTTTTTATAACCACTTGTAATATGTGTGTGAGAGCCGTACACGTATGTGTGTGAGTCACACACATGAATCGTATCCTAAAAACATTTGGGGGGAGAATTAGGTGGGGGATGGGATGTGTCTCAAGTGAGATGAAAGGGTGGCTTGTCTCATTTGCTAGAATTTTTTTTTGTTCCATGGTTGGCCCTTCAACATCACATGCATGATTGATGTTGTTTTACCAAAATGTTGTTTAATCCATGGGTTATGAGCTTGACAAGGTATTAATTAACTAAATTTATATCTACTTGACACTTTATTGAGACCTGAGTGTATTAAATCATTGAAAGAAGTTAAACCGACTGTATTAGATGTTGAGCTTCAAATAAATAAAACAAGAAAGAACTTCTCAGCCTTCAAATTTTGATGCCGAGATTTTTTTTTTTTTTTTTTTGGTTGAGATAAAAGTTAGGGGAAATCTTTTCGGCTCATTAAAAAGTATGTAACGAAACAGAGAAATACGTTAAACAAATAGAAAAGAGACGAAATATGTAGTATCAGAGAAATAGAGGAAATTTATATTGACAATTTAAAGAACATAAAGAATATTTTTTTTGAAGGGTAATAATAAATTAAATTAAATTCAGTGTTTGTTTCGTCATTTTGTGACGTTTTGCAGCGAAACAGGCCCCAAATTATTCAAACTTTGCATCAAGTGAGCTCACTGTTCAAACCTTGTAGCAGATGGTCCCTTTTGCCAACTTCGGAGAAATCTTTTTGTAACAAAGAAGAGGGAAAACTGAAAAAAAATAAAAAAAAAAAAAACTAAAAAAAAATGTAGAATTCTTTAAATTATGCTTTGCAGTACAGCCACGTTTGTCATCATGTGAAAGAGATATTTGGTGGGACCCCTGGGGCTGAGCTCCATGGCTGTTATTATGTTCAAACAAAAAGTCCCAAAAAGGGTCCTCATTTGCTATAGTTTAATTAATTGATTGATTAATATATTAGCTATGTTTGTGTGACAGCTTAATTAGCAAAATGAAGAGATCACTGCTACTTGTCTGCATCAAAAACTTTGAGAAATGATTTGTGAATTATTAATAAAATTTTCCATCAGTGATTGGTCCTCATGTAAGTGGCAAAGCAATAACAATTGAGGGTTTAGTTCACATCTCCATCCTTGAATCAAATTTTTGTAGGCTGATTTTAGAGGCAAGGTCCATTTCAATTATTTGATCACATCTCTTGGCAACCACACTTTTTTTTCTGCTCCTAGTGTTTTTCATGCTCATCTTCAATCCTTGCAATCTAATGAGCATAATTAGGAAATAAATAATATATGTTTTTATTCCATTAAAAAATAATATTAATAATCCATCACTCCAATCATCTTCAATTGAAAAAGGCTTGAATGAGGCCCTGAAAAGCAATCAGGCATCACATGTGTAGGTCAATAGCAATTAGGCAAAAATAAAACTAAAAATTGTTATTTTTTTTCTTAATAAAAAAACACAATTTAGTCTCAAATCAAAACCAACACCTTTACTACAACCACTGTATTTTTGAATTTTGAATGGCCTAAGGCTCGTATAATCTAATAACAAAAAAAATGAATAAGAAAATGAAAAAATAGTTAAAAAGAAACTTGAGTAAAATGAAAGATTTTGTGGGGACATCTCCCAAGTTACTAGTTTTGCCCCCACATTGCCCAAGTCATTGAAGTCGCAACCATCTCACTATCAAAAAAGGATTAAAACACCCATTATCTGTTCATTTAATTAATCAATAATCAGAATTCACAACTAATCAACCTCTAATCCCTTCACTCGATCCTAAAAAATAATTGAGTTATTAATTATTAATTCTCAAAATGCAGGTAGAGAGAGAGAGAGAGAGAGAGAGAGAGAGAGCTGCAAAAAGCAGCGAGAGAGAGAGAGAGCGGGGGCTCTGAGCTCTGAACTCTCTCTGAAACTGCAACCATTAACATAAAAATTTGTGTCAGAAATTAAAGAATTTCGAGTCTCTGGCGGGAATAAAGCTGAATCCATTTTGAAAGGAACAAGGAAAAATTAAAAATTTTATAAATCAAAATTAATAAATTTTGAGCTTCTCTCCGACCGAAGACCGAAAAGAGCAACTAGAGGCGACTTTCTTATCCCCTTCACATGCGCTCTCCAAAACAAAGGTGAGATTTTTACTTCTTATATTAATTGAAGAATAATATTTTAATGTCGCCGTGCACCAGTTATGGTGAAATTTGAACGAATGTAACCGGAGAAGATCACCGCCCATTCAAAATTCCAACATTCTGCAAGGCCCCCAGCCCCTTCACGGATTCTTTTCTTCTTTTAATGGTGTTTTTGACTGAGGGTCTCCATTGGGTCTTCGCCAAGATGGGATTTTGAGATGGTGGGTAGCTCTCTTTTGGGTTTTTACTGATGGGTCTTCACTACTTTGAGTTTTTTTTTAAGTATTTGGAGAGAGAAAATTTTGACCGTCTTTGTGTTTATTTGGGTGCTGTTTGCTGCATTGTGTTCCTACTCTCAGTTGGGCTTCAGAAAAATTTGATCTTTTCACCTCTCTAGTTTCTTCTTTTGTTTCTGATGATTCGTGGGATTTTGATATCTATTTTGAGTACTGGCTCTATTCTCTTATGGGATTTGGTTGTGTTTTGAAGAGGTTTGATCTGTTGGGGATTTGATGGCGAAATTTGGGCATAAGTGAACCAATAGATGGTTGAAAAGTTGGGAGTTGGACCCCAGGAGTTGGCTATGGAGAGCTCGAGATCAGCGTCGCCCCATTCGGAGAGATACTCAGATGATCAGGTGAGGCTTTGTTGCTTGTTTCCATCTGTAGTTAAGTTCAAGTTGATTGCTTTTTATTCAATGCTTTTTTACAATTGGGTGATAGAGGAAATGATAGAAGAAAAGTATACCAGATTGTTTGCCGCTGATCGTTAGCCTTTCTGACTACTGAATATCTCTCTTCATTTTATTTGAAGAATCACAGAGGCTCATATAGTGAAAAGTTGCTAATTGATTAGATCAGATAGTACATTGTTAGATGAGGGAACATTTCCGGCCTTTATCTCACCGAGGTTATGGTTAATGTGTTCTCTTTCTCCCTCAACTGTTGTAAATCTTAATAGAGGAAGCTAGAAAGGTGCAAAAGCTGAATTCATGGTTATGTTCTGTTTGCGTCAAAACCATTTAGAACAGTCTCTTTTGATTAAGGTATGCTATATTTGCAAATGCAATCGATTTTGCGATTCTGTTCAACTTGGCAGATGTACCGTTAAAGAGTAAAAATTCCGGGGCCAGAGATGGATCCTTGTTTTCCATTTTGACCCAGTCATCCAACAAATTGACTATTCTTAAATTCTGTATGCACTTGAAGGCTGAAGCATTAGGGAATCAAACACATAGGTTACGATGGCTATTTATTTTGTTTAAATAACATGGACATGCTAATCACTATTTCCAGGTTTTTAATGATGCAAAGTGTTCATGATCTTAGTCCGCAGGATGCTAAGGGTCAGGGTCTATAGAGTTTCTTCCGGCTTTTACAAGAAATAGGTGCCACCCAATTGTTAATGGTCTAAGGATCTAGAAATGGGAAGGGGGAATTAAAAGACCTACAGAACCTTCTTCTTTCCATCCCCTGCCCAGGTTGCACAAACTAAATGACTATAAGAACAAGAAACATTCTATTTCAATTCTCAATGTGTTATTTAAGTATCCAAAGTAAAATTTAAGCCATTCAAGTTTTGCTGCAGTTCACCAAATCCGTATAAGACAAAGCAGAATCACAGCCCCAGATGTAATTATATTTGTTACATTACTATGTTAAAACTGCTTATAAAGATATCTCCAAAATTTTATGGGCTTTCTACAAGTTGCATAAACGATCGACAAGGAATAACATTCTTTTAGAGCCATTCAATCGATTGTCTCTATAATGTTTTTTTTTTTTTTTTTAAATTGTGATGGGGATATCGAGATCAAATTAGTCGTGGAGTTCAGGACATTGGTCTTTACTTCCATTAGCAATATCGTCAATTTAAACTGAACACTATCCAGTTCCAAGTTAAGGCTTTATCAGGAGAAATCTGGCTTATATTTGCCAGTAGGCCTATAATTACCATGAATCTGCAGTTTAGAAATCCACAGTTCACTAGTTCTGAGTAGTTAGGAATATTCTCATATCAATTTTTTGATGTTGCAAACAGGTATTAAGTAACATCAAAGTAAGCATAAGTTGCACAAACAGTTAATTGGAGGTAATTTTTAATGTAGATGTTCTTTCCGGTAAGGAATATAACTTATTTTCACCGTGGACCCCAATCTGTTACAATTATCATAGTAAATCAATTTGCTCAAAAGATTAGTTCATGACATAGATTCTTAAGTTTGTCTCGGCTGATATATTCGTTGAATGCAATGACTTGAATAAAGGTCTAGGTCATGTGAAGTTCTGTTGTGATTTAAGGGCGGTCGCCTCCACGACTGGATCGACTGGGGCAGCGCAGCGGAAACAAACCACAGGATCTATTAAGGCAACATGAAGAAGAGAAGAAGATATTCCAAAGTAGATAGAAAGCCAACACACAATATAGCATGATTCCATCGATCAAATAGATCGTGTGTACATCCACAAGAGAAGAAGGGAGAAACTTTATTAAAACTTTAGGGGAGTACAATGAGAATTACTTACACCTTACGTTGAGAAGATTACAAGCCCTTGATGGCCGCCAAGAACATCAAACCCTTGTGGCTAAACTTCTCTCACGAATCTCTCATCTAGATGAATTACACTTTTAAAAATAATAAATTCATTGGATTACGTTGAAGGCCACCCCAAGGGGTTATTTATAGACCATAGAACTCTACGAACAATCACTGCCTCAGAATAAAGAAAACCCGAATCCAAATCGAATCTGCAAACAAATCCAGAAAAAAACTGCCAGACCCGACATTAGTCGACTAGGCCAGAATACTAGTCGACTAATATCATGTATTAGTCGACTAGACCCAAATACTAGTCGACTACTCTGACAAGATTTGAAACCCCAACTCTCTGCTTAGTCGACTATACAAAGTATAGTCGACTAATCCACGTGATTAGTCGACTATACCCAGTATTAGTTGACTGGTACTGTGCACAACTTTTTGTGCACGTCCGTTTTTTGATCTCCGAAGTTTCGTCTACCTTCACGACGTATTCCAGTCACAAATCTTAACAATCTCCCCCTTGACTCGAATACGCCCAAATCTGAGAATAACCACCATGCTCCATGTGCTCGCATCTACGCACAATTGAACAAACTTGATTTCATCTCCATCTCACTCCCTCTTCTCTATAACCCTCTCATAGGGTTCACAACTTGATTAGGTCGAATAAGTTCTGGCCCAACATGAACTTTATCACCCAACGATCTCCTTGATCCACACAGAATTTATGAGAATTTGCTCCATCATAGGAGTAACGATCTGAACTATCTTGTTGCGCGCCTAGTCTCAATCTCTCTTCGGGGTACAATTGAACATCCGAACTCGAAACCATCGTAGTCTCTGATTGTTCCACAACCGCTGCTTTTGAAGCCGAGGATAACTGCAATTCACCAACTGTAACTTTTGAGTTTCGCAACATATACACATTGCCGACACATTCGGTTTGAAACTTCACATGAGTTTCTTTGTAGACTTTCATAAGATCACCTTTAGAACTGAAACTGAACTCTTCCCTATGTAAGGCTCCAAGAGAGATGAGATTGTACCTTAATTCGGAAACATGACGAACACCTTGAAGAGTAGTGATACATCCATCATAAGACCGAAACTGAATTGTTCTTTCGCCAATTACCTTACTTGTAGCAGAATTCCCCATGAAGACTTCTCCCCTTTGAACCAAAGTGTATGAGAATATCTTCCTATTAGAACTGATGTGCTGTGAACATCCAGAATTAATAATTCATCTATCTTTGTTACCAACTGATTTGTCTGTAACAAATAGAACGTCCCACTGTTCTTCATCTTCTCCAATCAGTTCAGTGTCATTAGCATCTGATTGTTTCTCATTTGAAGCCAACAATAAGCTCTAATGTACCCCTTCTTGTGACAATAGTTGCACATCAAACTCCTATGTTTTGATTTACTCGTGAAACTTCCATTATTACTCTTATTCCTTGAATAATGAACTTGCTCGGAATCATCATGATGAGACTCACCTGTCAACTGGGTGTCAATTTTATCCTTATTGAGTAGATGCTCTTTGACCTCATTGACCTTGATTGTTGACTTGCCTCCATAAATGATAGTTTCCCCAAAGCTCTTATATGAAGAAGATAAAGAACAAAATAATAGAAGTGCTTGCTCCTCGTCTTCTATTTTAACCTCTATCTTATTTAGATCATTGATAATAAAAGAAAATTTTGCAATGTGAGATTTGATAGGTGTACCTTCATGCATGCGGAGAAGAAAGAGACGCTGCTTCAGAATCAATCGATTCGCCAACGACTTCTTCAGATAGTGATCCTGAAGTTGCTCCCACAACGAGGACACTGTTTTCTCTGTAAAAAACTCATCTAACACTTCGTCCGTCAAGAAAAGCTGAATAGCCGTTAAGGCTTTCTCATCCAACTTCTGTCAAGTTTCTTCTTTCATGTCTTGAGACTTTTCTCCCCCCCGAATAGTGCTTTTGTCAACCTGCTCTCGGTAAGGATGACATTCATCCTAATCTGTCATCTGCTGAAATTGATGATGCCATCGAACTTCTGAATATCGAACTTGATCACAGATATCTTCAAGTTACCTTACTCTGATACCAATTGTTGTGATTTCAGGGGGGTCGCCCCTACGATCTGATCAACTGTGGCGGCACAGTGAAAATAAACCACATGATCTACTAAGGTAACTTGAAGAAGAGAAGAAGATATTCCAAAATAGATAGAAAGCCAACACACAATATAATATGGTTTCACCAATCAAACAGATCGTGTGTAAGTTCAGGGAGAAGGGGGAGAAACTTTATTAAAACTTTGAGGGAGTATAATAAGAATTACTTACACCTCACGCTGAGAAGATTACAAGCCCTTGATGGCCGCTAAGAATATCAAACCCTTGTGGCTAAACTTCTCTCACAAATCTCTCACCTAGATGAATTACACTCTTAAGAATAACAAATCATTGGATTACGTTGAAGGCCACCCCAAGGGGTTATTTATAGACCATAGAACTCTCTTTGTCTTAAATAAACTTTATCAATACGAACAATCACCCCTCATAATAAAGGAAACCCGAATCTAAATTGAATCTGGAAATAGATCCGGAAAAGGAAATTGTCAGACCCGACATTAGTCGACTATGCCAGGTACTAGTCGATTAATACCATGTATTAGTTGACTAGGCCCAAATACTAGTCGACTATTCTGACAAGATTCGGACCTCAACTCTCTACCTAGTCGACTATATAAAGTATTAGTCGACTGATACTGTGCACAACTCCTTGTGCACGTTTGTTCTTTGACTTCTGAAGTTTCGTCTACCTTAACTACGTATTCCAGTCACAAATCCTAACAAGTTCTACGTATTGCTGACCTACTGATTGTTCTTTAACTTAATAGTTATCAGTCTTTCTTAATATAGATCAAAGGCTCACCAAGAAATTAAGCTTGCAATGTCTTTGCTAACTGCAGGACTTGAGACCTGGACTTCCCACTACCCACCCCGACCTTTTACCATCCGAGTCAGGCCTCTGGAGCTACTGAGCTTGCAATTGCTTTGCTTTCATATTCTTCTTGGTCTTAACTTTTGAGATGGCAGTAGCATTCGAGAAGGTGACTGCCTCTTGTGTGCTTTTGAAGTTGCCAGCATTTTCCTTCTTGTCATCTGTTTCTTTCCTATATTGATCATATTACACAGCATGCATATATAACTTACAAAAGGCTTTAATGCTCTTGATCTTGGGTATCTGCCTATTATGTTTAATATCTGCATAGAGTTTCTTTGTCACAACTTTATTTATTCTGATATTTCATCTAAAAGGATTTCCATATCTATTTGGCATATGCTAAAGATGCTGAAAATGTATGGTTTGTATACAGGACGGACTGAGGGATTCTCCCCATGACAGTTCCTCAATTGACACTTCCCCTTGTCACGCTCAGTCACCAGAGGTTTCATCTAATGCTGATGAGAATGAAGTCCAGGAAACTGTGAAGAGCCTGTCTGAGAAATTATCAGCTGGTGAGAATGAAGTCCAGGAAACTGTGAAAAGCCTGACTGAGAAATTATCAGCTGCCCTTTTGAACATCAGTGCTAAAGAGGATTTGGTGAAGCAACACTCAAAAGTAGCTGAAGAAGCTGTTTCAGGTAAGCATCATCAGTTTCATACTTCTAAGTTTCTAGTGAAACCTACAGAAAACAGTCTTGTTTTCTGAGGATGTGGTCTTTTGGAGCTTGAAATCTACATTATCCTGATAAGTAAGCAGGCACAGTTGTACATATTGATGTAACTAGATCTAAATGCCTAAATGGGTAGTTATAGCGATGACAGTGCTAAATATCCTATCGAGCTAACCAGCGCATGTCAGATAACAACCATCCAAAATGATCTGATCACTAAGGTTGTAATCCACCTATGCAATGCTTGTAACTAAACTGAGCATTCAAGGTTTTGAACCAATGGATCAACGCATTATAAAATGAACAGTTTCACATGGAAACTTCATTAACTCTGTAGTACGAGCCTTACAAATTTTGAACCTATGCTTGTGGTGAAAACAAAAGAGAAAAGGTTGATCGTGGATAACTAATGCCAACTAGTCAGTGAACAGCGACGACAATGCCAAACGTCCTATCGAGCTAGCCTGTGCATGTCAGATAACAACCATCCAAAATGATCTGATCACTAAGGTTATAATCCACCTATGAAACGCTTGTAACTAAACTGAGCATTCCAGGTTTTGTACCTATGGATCAACACATTATAAAATGAACAGTTTCACCTGGCAACTTCATTAACCCTGTAGTACGAGCCTTACAAAATTTGAACCTATGCTTGTAGTGAAAACAAAAGAGAAAGGTTGGTCATGGATAACTAATGCCAACTAGTCAGTGAACAGTTATCTTTTTAAGAAAGCTAATGCCATACATAGGGAAAAATAAGCATTTAACCTTTGCTTTTTAGTCATTCGAAATATTATTATTGCGCCAACTTTGTGAATTGACCTTCTCATCACCCTGTGAGGATTCAGTATGAACTCTATATGGTTTGCAACTCGGTCATGAAAACCTCCCAATAGAATATTTGTTATATTAAATTCACCCATCTTCTATAGGTTCTTGGCCATTTCATACTATAAGTCAATAAATGAATCAACTGCCAGATTGCCACCTTGGTTTCTAACAAGCATATCTTAAATTTATCATTGAATTACTAAACTAGACATTTTACACAGGCTGGGAGAAGGCTGAATCTGAAGTTGCAGTTTTAAAGCAGCAGCTTGAAGCCACATCTTGGAAGAACTCTGCCTTTGAAGATAAAATCAGCCATCTTGATGGGGCCCTCAAGGAGTGTGTCAGGCAACTCAGGCAATCAAGAGAGGAACAGGACAAGAAAGTACATGATGCTGTCACCAAGAAGACGGAAGAGTGGGAGTGCCACAAGTCTGATCTTGAGAATAAGCTCATCGAGCTCAAAAAACAATTGGAAACGTCAAAAACTGAAGACACTATTCTTGTTGACAATCTTCAGTGTAAACTTGAAGCCACTGAGAGAGAAAATGCAGCTCTCAAAGCCAAGCTTCTTACTCTGTCAGAGGAACTCAAGATACTAATGCTAGAGAGAGAATTAAGTACTCAAACGGCAGAAACAGCTAGTAAACAACACTTGGAGAGCATAAAAAAGGTAGCAAAGCTTGAAGCTGAGTGTCGAAAACTGAGGGCTGTAGCACGGAAAACATCATCAGTTAATGATCACAAGACTATATCTGGCTCAACTGGTGTGGAATCTCTTACAGATAGTCAATCTGATAATGGGGATCGGTTGCTTGGTATGGATAATGAGGCGAGTTGTTCAGATTCGTGGGCATCAGCTCTCATTGCAGAGCTTGATCAGTTCAAGAACGAGAAAGCCGGAGCAAAAGCTCTCACTACTTCTGTAGATATTTACTTAATGGATGATTTCCTAGAAATGGAGAGACTTGCTTCAATGCCTGAGGCTGACCATGGAAGCTCTACCTTTGGTCCTGAAGCTGATTCCGACAGAGTTGCTGAGAAAGAGAGCTCATCTAAAGTTAAAGATGAAGATTTGAAGCAGAAGATGGCTGAGTTGGAAGAGAAGTTCGAAAAGTTGGAGACTGAGAAAGCTAAGCTGGAGATGGCTTTGGCTGACAGTCAAAATCAACATGAGAGTTCACGCAATCAGCTAACTATAGCTGAAGGCAAGTTGGTTCAATTACAAAAGGATTTGCAGTTGGCTAAGGAATCAAAACAGGCTGCAAGGGAAGAAGCAGTGAGTGCAGATGCAAAGAGAAAGGTATTGGAGTCTCAGTTAAAATCAACATTGCTTGAACTTGAGAAACTACAAGATATGGTGGCTTCACTAGAAGGAAAAGTTGAGGAGAGTGTGTTGTCCTCTGAATTAAAGACCAAACTAGAAACTTCAGAGGCAACAAGGGAGGCAGTTGAATCCCAACTCCACTTAGCACATATTGAAGTAGAGAACCTCCACAGGAAGCTGGGTTTATTAGAAGGAAGAATGGAAGAGGAGAGAGCACGATCTGCAGAATTTGCAGCTAAAGCAGATGCTGCAGAGGCTACAAGGAAGGCGATGGAGTCTCAGTTCCTGTCAGCAGATTTGGAAATCAGAAAGCTACAGCAGGAGGTGAATTTATTAGAACAGAAAATTGAAGATGAGAGGTCATTGTTTACAGAATTTGCAGCAAAAGTAGCAGCAGTGGAGAGTGAGAGGAAGGCATTGGAGTACGAGCTTAAGTTGGCATATTCAGAGGTTCGAAAGCTAAGTGATAAAGTTGTTTTGTTAGAAGAGGAAGTAGACAACGAGAGGACATTATCAACCCAGTTTGCAGCGAAGTGCCAGAATTTGGAGGTTGAGCTTTCGAGGAAGAGGCGAGAAGCCGGAGTCCGAGTTGTGTCATGCTCAAATGGGGAGATAACAGTAAAACAGGTACTTTATTTGCATTTCATCCTAGCTTATTGCTTTTCTTTTCTTTTCGTTTCTTGTCTTTTCCTCTTAAACTTCTGAGATAATGTTTTCTGGGTTCAAAAATATTTTTATGAATCATCAAAAAAAGGAAACTAAAGAAGACAGAAAAAGTCTAACATGGGAGAAAGTTCTGGATGTTTGAAATTAGGAGAACTACAAGTTTGTCCAACGTGGGGGAGTAATGACAATTTTAATTCTAAATTAAAGTGAAATGTATACAAATAATGAAGCAAAAGAACATATTACTGAATATTTCAACAACTTTCTCTATCAGCTATTAAGACCTGAGTTATGTGATTCATATCTCTACTACTATAAAATAAGGGTCACGTGTCAGTCTCGGACATCGCCTCTTGACATCACTCCTTGAAAGAAACTAGAGGTCTGTTCCATAATGCCCAACACGAAAACTCACTATCATTTGCATTTGGACACGCTCCAAAAATCTAGTAAAATAAAGATAAAAGTGTGTTAAACTATTCCAATTCAAATTAAGTGGGGTTATGCCTGTGTGGAGTGTGGACTATGAGGGATATTTTCAATTAATGTGATGGGCCCTTGTGTTTTTTCTTTCTATTGGGATTATGTATTTCACCAGATCAATTTATGTGTGCAAGGTCTCTCATTTCTCAACTCTCTAACGAAATCTTATATTCTAGGTGTCTTGCATTTTTTCCCCCGACATGTTATGCGATAGTCCGTTAGACCAACACCCTTGTCACTATGTAGATGATGGTGAAGATCCATTAGATATTTAGAGCGAGAGGCGAGAAGAAAGGTGAATTCTTGACTGAGCTTAAAAGCTTGAAGTGAGCAGCGAATGTTTGGTGCTAATTAGATTTAAACTGGATTCGAAGCAAATAAATAAATAAATAAATAATCAAAATGATTAGGTAAGGTGTAGGTATAAAGGAAGTTGACTAACAAACATAGATCAAAATCTGTAAGATGGTTAACACATGAGGTTTTGCTGGAAAACATAGGAATGTGGGCGGATGCATTCATGCGCGCGCGCGCGCGCGCACACACACATATATATAGAGAGACAGAGAGACTTGTGTCCTTCCAAAAGGATTTGAGGCCGAATCCTTCCCACTCAAATTCAACCCTCATACATTTGAATACAAGATCCACTCCGTTGAAGTTGATTTATATTATTTCAAGTATTTATAAACCATAAATCAAGTATTTTGAATATTTTTGCCCATCCATCAAGTAGGGGAAAAACGAATGGCATAATATTGAGTTGGTTAGTTTAACGGTGTAGAACATTTGAAACCTAACAAAAATTAGTTTGTAAGGGTTTTTAAATGTTTATATCATAATGAAATGGTCGGATCGAGAATTTGTATGTCTAAAGACATAGATCTAACCAACTCACTATTTTCGACCGTCCATTTTACGCCGCTTGATGGATGAGCAAAATGTATTCAAAACACTTGATTTTTAGTTTATTGATACTTGAAATAATATAGATCAACTTCAACAGAGTGGATCTTGTATTCGAATGTCGGAGGGTTGTATTTGAGTTGGAAAAATCCGGGCTCAAATCTTTTTTAAAGGACACAAGTCTCTCTCTCTCTCTCTCTCTCAGAGAGAGAGAGAGAGAGAGAGAGAGAGAGAGAGGATGGGGCTAAACAAGCCCCAACCACTACTTTTATAGCAAAATTAAGCAACATCTACACCCAGAAGTGAGTGCAGCAATGAACAGAGTATACCGGTTACAAACTAGATGTCCACATAAGTGAAGTATCAGCAGCTGGTCTTCATTATCTATAAAACGAAGCTCCAGTTTCACTAAAATCCCCTGCAGGTAGCTGGACCATCACAAACCAATCTCCACAAGTTAATCAATCAAGATGTACTCAAATCCTTCAAAGTTTGTGCACGCAGAGGGGTCACAGCAAGTGATCCTGCTGTAGTAGCCTGCACCTTCTCCCTCTCAGAAATAGCAACAACAACTCTGTTATTGTCTCCAGTTTCATCAAGCTCTGCAGGCTCCCCAAGTTCTCTATCTGCAGCATCAGGTTCTTGAGAGCTACTAATGGCTTTCCTTCCCGCAGTTCCCTTCATTAATTGGCAGTTAAAAGCAATATGCATAATCCCAAAAGAGAGGAAAAACACAAGGACTAATCACATTGGAAAAAAATAAAAATAAATAAAGAATTCATAATTCACACCCCAAGGCACAAGGCTGAAGGCCCACAGAACTTAAATGGGAATAGTTTAATTCAATATTTTTTCTTTATTATACTAGATTTTTAGGGCACATGCAAATGCATGTGCTAGCAGTGAGTTTTAAAAACTGGGAGATTATTTTGCCCACGGCTAGTTTTGTTTCAAAAAGTGACAGCTGTACAAAATGTCCACCCTACTCACATAATAGTAGACACAATTCATGTCTTGACACATAATCACTACAGCAAACACACAAATTAACGACTAGTTCTTAGGTAACATATATAGTGGTGGTCATTTAATTGTCGCTAAAGAGAAATTAAAATTTAAATTTGTCTATTGGGATTTTATAGACATATTTTCTCAATATCAGTGTGTATTTATTGCAACTCCAAATAGAAAGACAGTCAGTGGCTGCCTCTAATTAGAATTTTTGTTGTAGTCACTGCTACAGAGTTAATATGGTTTGGGCTTGTTGAAGTCTCGTCACAGCAGTTAAGCCAAAAAAGAGTAAATTTAGATATGCAATTTGGGAGTGCCTGAACCTAGATCAGATCGTATGCTTCATGTTTTACAACTTCACATAGCCGACCCTTCCTAATTCCCTAGCAATTTGATTATACTGTATTACTCGTCTGAGCAAGCTTCAGTTGCCAAGTTCCATGTACATTAGAGAGAGAAAGAACCCATGTTGATTCCACAGCCGCATTTGATGTTTTCTTTGCTTATATCGCAGGAGAAAGAGCTCACCATGGCTGCTGAGAAGCTGGCAGAGTGCCAGAAGACAATAGCCTCTCTCGGCCGACAGTTGAAATCCTTGACAACTTTAGACGACTTCATGCTTGAATCCGAGAAGCCCGAACTCAATGGAGGTTCACCAAATCAAATAAGCGGGAACAGGAGGATACTAAACCCTAGCGGTTCTCCTGGAGACACCACCATTTCTACTCTCTCCAATGGCAAAGAGAGGGCCCCCCTCAGTCTCCGCCATCCTCAACCTTGATGCTATCTGGGATCGGAAGATTGTTATCTCGAAGTAGGAGCAGCGGCCGTATAGAAAACCAGTAGAGTACTAGAAAATTATTGGTGGTATAGAAGTTGTTGGTGTTGAATGTATTTGTAGATGTACATTCTAAAGAGATGAGTGTTGTAGAAAACTGGTTGTTGTCTGGAAAATTGTCTGTGTGATTCTTCTGTTGTCTCAGAATCCTAAAGTTAACCAGCAGGTAGAGAATGAAGTTCAAAAGAATTGTGTTGACTGACATAACCTGTTCATGTATTTTTAATGAAACTTGTGGTCTTTGCAGTTGTAAAAGCTTGTTATTTTATGACTGTTCAAATCTACTATTTTTCATGCAATGTTGCGTATTTTGATAAAAATCAAATGGAAAATTTGATAAAATTTTCTTGCTTATATGAGACCATGTATGTCTGTGGGGGATTTGGATTGACATCCAGGTACAAGTGAGAAAGGGAATGTGATTTTTTTTCTCAAAAATGCATGCCCTACACAATTGGGAATAAAATAGGTGCTATATTCAAAACTCATATTCTCAGCCAATAAGTTTTAATGATGATTTTTGCATTTGTATTAATACAGATATATTTAATTTAAGTTAAACCAAAAGCAAACTGGTTCTATGGTGTAGTGGTTAGCACTCCAGACTTTGAATCTGGCGACCTGGGTTCGAATCCCGGTAGGACCTTTTTTTGTTTAAATTTCTGTTAACTTTCTTTAATATTATATATATATTTCTTTTTTAAAATTAATTTCTTTTCCCTTTGTGTTGTTGAGAATTGAGATTCGAGTGAAACTATTCAGTATTTTTCAAAGAAATTGTCAATAAGATATTGAATTATACAAGTGTCAAAATCCCAGAAGCGCTTTCTGTGGGACCCACATAAACTCATGGTTGCACGAGTTGCCACGTGCACCTCCGGAACCCGCACGTGCCGACCGGTGGGAGGCTGATTGGGGTGGCGGCTATGTCCCGCCACTTATGAGTCTCAAGTCAAGCTCCTCACTAAAAATATATAAATTTGCAAGAGCAAACAATAATTCTCTCTTTGTTTTCTCTTCTCAGAGTTCAAATTTCTTCTACCATGGCAGCTGCTTTATCTTTGTTTCTCTTGCAAGTTCTTCTCAAAAAAGGTGAGAAATTTTGGACTGCAAAATTATGACACCCATTTGCCCAAAATCTAAGAACAGTTGCCCATTTCCTTCACTTGAAACAGTACTATAGATAGCTAACTTGTCTTCAAAAACCTCATTTTTGGATCAAATTCAAGAACCCATTTGCTCTCAAGCATCAACATTTAGAAATCAAAACTAATTGGCAATGCTAACTCCTTTTATGGTGTGATCTTCTCGTTTGAGTTAGGGTGTGATTTGAAATTTGTAGAATGGTGGATTCAGGGTGTTGGCTGTTTATGGAGAAGGAGGAAGAGGTGGTTCAGAGAAGAAAAAGCACTGGGGAAGCAATGTTTCATGTCGACAACCCGAAACCCGAGAGCTTATTGATGCAAACCAAGCATTGGAAGTGGCGAGGCAAGACATTCAGTACTGCGATTGGAGGGCTCGTCAAGACTTGCTCACCATCATGCTCATTCATGGTAATGTACTAATTGTGTGTGTGTGTGAGAGAGAGAGAGAGAGAGAGAGAGAGAGAGAGAGAGAGGTTCACCTGCCAACTGCTGGTTGTTGTAGTTGTGGGGAGACAGGCATAGGTTTCTAAGAAATTGAGGCTGGCTTTCTTCAAATCTCTTCCTCTGTTTTTTATCTTCTTCCTGATTGTGCAAGTGAAGTTTTTGCACTGGTTTAATCCCAAAAAATAATGATGCAGGTGGTGGAGGTCTTGAGCCCCATGACACGCGAGTTCAAATCAATGGGAACCATGAAGAAAGAGCTCACTGATTTGCAAGAGGAGCTATCAGAGGCCCACAAAGAGGTATTCTCGATGTATCATTCTCATTTTCAAGCCTGATCCTCCAACATAATTATCAGGTTCATGTATCCGGAACTAGGATAGGCACCGCATTGGTGAGAAGCTCAATCGAACCGAGCCCAATCAATGAAACATCTTTGAAACCCAGGTCGAAACGAAGCAGTCTGAATGTGTCTGGCCCCGTTGCTTTCTCTACCGATCTAAAGGATGACACAATGGTACATAACCCCCTTGTTCTTTCTTTCTGTGAGAGATATCGATGTTGTCCCTGTCGTATGCCAGCCACAACAAGAGATATAAAAGATGTTGTCCCTGTCGTCTCATCGATCCTCTCAGTGATGAAGATTGCCATGTTGATGTGAATGCAATAGTCATCTATGTTCGAAGAGGTTCAGATACTAATTCAAATACTATTGACTAGTTTTAAACTTATATGAATCAAAAGGCAATTTGGAAGCAAAACACAACATTCTTTGGTATCATGGAAATCAGACTTTTAGTGTTTCAAGTAGAGAAAATTTATGGCGTATAATTATAAAAATCATGATAAAAAAGGTTAATATTGGACATATTGGTGGGCAAAAGGATGTGAATGAGTAGCTTAAAGAAAGGTACGAAAAAATAAATCTAAAAGAGTTCAACAATAAACAGAATAGAAGCATTAGCATGACAACATATTTGGTTGCCAAAATTGATAAGAAACAATAAGGTCAGAAGGATCAAGTTACAGAAGTACACAGCATAAGTATTAACATGATAACATCTTTTGGTGCCAAAATTAATAAGCAATTTAATGATAGATAGCAAGGATTGTATTTAGTCAATAAGTACATAAGTAATAAAGTCATGAAGTGATCCATGAAAGCCAATTGAGAAGAGTGGCCTGCATCACCGCAAAAGGATTAAACAAGAAAAAGATCCTTAAAAGATGTTGGTTGTGACAAAGGAATGGTTTTTAAAAGCTAACTTTTGTGGAAGATGTTGCACGAGAAAACATGGAATAAAATGTGAACGTGAAGCAAATGAGCCACCTAACTATTGAGCACGAATTTCAAACACTTTTATTTACCCATATTTATTAACTTTGTATCTAAAATAATGCTATTCGAGTAATTTTAGTTAATTTTGCAGAAGATAGGTCTAAGTACAATATTTTAAAAGAAAGCATGGTTTAATGCAATGAAGGAGCCAAGTTTGTTGAACTCAAAGTCATGATCAAGCCATATGGAAGCCCAGTTCAAGAAGGAAAGCCCAACAATGAATGGATTAAGTTAGATCTCTCTAATCCAGATTTGAATAGTAGATAATCATCTTCAATCAATCTACATCTTATATGAAGTGAGTTTGAAATGTTATTTTTATCTTATCAACTAGTTGCAATTACAAGATATGAGATTAAGATTCTAACAATCAAGTTGTTGTAACTACAGGATATGTAGTTAAGATCTGAACAATCAAGCAGTTAAAGATATGTAGTTAATATACTAACAATCAAGTTGTTGTAATTATAAAAGATGTGGTTGAGATATTAACAAACAATTGTAACAAACTCTGAGTATAAATAAGAGGAGTGAGACTTAAGCTAATGATATCACTTGTATTCTCCAAAAATCTGAGTGGAAGCTTGTTGCTACAATCAAGGAGCTTAGAGATTATTTGTAATAAAGTTTTTTCTTTTTTTTATGATGTTTTCTTCTTTTTCATTCTATTTTATGTTTTTTTAGCATCATATGTAACTAATTCTAATATCTAGGATAAGATAAAACTAAGTTAAATAATACTTAAGTAGCTAGTAACTCATCTCTCATGTTGTGCTCATCGTTATGATTTTGTTAGGTTAAACAACATCAAAATAATCGTTAAATCATCCAAAATCTTTGATAAATTATAAGTTAATAGCATCACTCTAGTTTATGCTTGGAGAAAATAATTTAAGGTTGTTGAAATTGTTGTTTAGTTTAACTTAAATTATCTTTTAAAAATCAATATGTTACTTACCTGTACAGCTCATGAATTGATAGGTTATGATGATCACATATAATATATGTTTTTTATAACTAAGTAGAAAGTTAAAGATCTTAGTGCCTGCACGTCTTATCTTTATTATAAGGAATTCATGGTAGCTACCAAATTGCAACGTTTAACCACTACCTCTATTTTTAATTTGCACACAGTGTTACTGCATATCCCTTAAAAGATGATGCTCTAAGAACAGGCAAACTGGATTACATAAATGGAGGTGAGTTGAAGCCAATTTGAAGTTTATGTTCCTCCAAAAATTTCATATTCTTGTGCTGTACTCCCATACTCGTATTTGCACATAATAACAAGTTTTACATGTGAACCTTTGTTTTAGCTGCGCTCGCAAGGTACTCATTATCAGGAAACTTTCTAGGTTTGCCAACAGTGACTGCTATGGTATTATGTATTCTTTGCCTTATCTTTACATCATGTATCTGTTGACTTTTGTGTATAAACTAGTCAATTACTACTTCATAGGTTGGATATGACAAGGGTGGAATGCCAATTGGACTTCAGTTTATTGGGAGAGCATGGTGTGAAGCAACCTTGCTTCATTTGGCTTCTGCACTGCAGGTATGCATTGACTGTGTTTCTTAACTTGCTTGGAGGATTTCCCTCGGTCACTCATTAGGAAAAAAGGAATTCTGACAGAGAAGGATTTTCTATTACTTCGGATGCATCATAAATTTATAAGATTGTGAGATCAACACATTATATATAGATCAAAATAGATAGTATCAATTATAGAATTTCATAATGTAGAGGTCTTAGAGAAAAAGTTAAATCTTATGTCACTACCACGAATAGTGCAGGGCAATGACATAAAAAGAGTGATTAAGTGATTTGACAATGATACAAGGGAAGCTCCGATTGCATATCCATGCCGATTCCTAATCCGTAATCCTTCGATATGATCGTAATGGTTTGAAGTTAGACCTTGATTTGAGTGTGCTAACTGGTAATAGCGAAAACTATTGAATCATAGGTTGTTTCTATTCTTTCCTTCCTACCTGAATCATATGCCTTGATGTATGCTTCCTATGGTCTTTGAATTAATTATAAAAATTTAAAAGTATCACAGATTAATTATAGAGCCAATGATGTCATCTGTGTTTTTAGCAACTTACCTGTTGTTTTTTATATTGTCAAGAAAAATTCTCCCGCTTTTGGGATGTCTTTCAAGTTTCAATGGATCAGCCTGAGCTACCTAGTATTACAAATTTAACACATTCTGATTAATCACATATCAAGTTGACATGATGACAGGAGCTATGCATCAAAAGCTATTCAAAGCCAATGGTGTTCTACGATCTCCTCAAGAAGGAATAGAAGCGATGGATACTGAGTAGCAGGATCAAGAAACAAATCGCGGTTGTTGCATGAACAGATCAGCTCTAACAAAATTTAGCGAGACTTTCAAGAAAATAACACTAGATGCCGAGACATACACAGTTCGGGCGACCATGATCACCGAACCATATGCCTGTGTGGTGCACATTGTGAGATCTACCATAGTGTATATGCATTCAAGTCTCTGAAAGAAAGTTGTTCGACTTCACATATACAGATTTAATGTCTCTAAAGAAAGCTGTGCAATGGTTTCTTCTTCTTTATCAGTCTTCACGTTTATATAATTTTATTTTCTTTCGTTCTGTATTGCTTTGGGGTGTGGACCGTGCTGGATTGGGGATAATGCTATGATATCCTCGTGCTTTCACTAGGGCCTGTTTGGTTAAGAGTGGAAGTGACGAAGTGAGGAATTAAGGAAGAGATAATAATTCCATTTGGAACTTGAGAATTAGTTAGTAAGTATTTCGGTATTTGGATGTTGTTAGAAAGTGTGATTTGAAAAATGTTTTGTCTTTTCCTGTGTGTAGATGGTAATATGAAAGTAGAAGTGAAAAAGTTGACCACAAAGTTGACTGTAAAATAATATTAAAATAAAAATTAATTAAAAAATAAAAAATGGACTGTAATTAGAATGTAAGTGAGATTTACATGACCACAAAATTAACTGTTTTGTGTTACAACTTATTACAAATGAGATTTACATGACCATAAAATTAACTGTAACACTCTGAAAGTGAGGAAATCACTGTGTAAAAGAGAAAAGAGAAAACAAAAAAAAGGTTTGCTTATTTTTCTTTTCCGGTGTTTGGATAGATAAGGAAGTGAGCGATTATACTTCCTAATTTTCTTACTTCCGCCTACTTTCTTGCAACCAAACAGCCCGAGCATACTGCATTACATGCGTTGTCTAGTTGCCTAGATGAGCAAAAAGAAAAGATCCACATCAAAATTTATGTACTTTTCATTCAATACTACCAAAATACTACATCAAACCCACTTCAAGAAAAGATCCACATCAAAAATTTACACACATTTCATTCAGTACTACCGAAATATTACATCAAACCCACTTCAAGAAGTTAACAAAACAGAAACTAATATATCATGATCTAGTTCAGAAATTTACATAAACGAGAAGCATATAACAGTTAACAAAACATAAACTTACATATCAAGATCTAGCTTCGAACACAAACATAAACGATGTGAGACACACCATTCAGAATCGACACAACTAAGGCTACAGATCTTTACTAGAAAAGAAATCAGCCAACCATGCTTGCCGCAACTTATCATTCTTCGCGAGAAATGCCCTCCCATGATCCTCGTGTTCAAGGAGAAAATCAAAGGCTTTTTCAAGCGATGCCTTGTCGTACCCTTCGCACTTCATTATCTCTGAATGAAGTGTGGAGGAGAAGTCCTTGGGCTTCCTCTTGGCTTCCATAGACGTGCTGATCTGGGAACTCAGGCTCTCGATTTCGTTCGCCAATTCACGTCTCCTCTTTCTAGCAGTCCTTCTGCTTCTCGCAGTCGATTCAGTAGACGACGACGGTGAAGAAGAATCTGCCGAATTTGAGGATGACGAGTTCCACCAATTCTGGTAAGCAAACATGAATGCGGCACCAGCGGCCATCGCGGTTAATGCAATGAACGTCTCCTTCTCATCTGAATCGTCTTTGCCAGCCATCTGCAAACAAATTAAGACGGGGAAGAAAAAAAAAAACCCTTGTGAGCAAGATTTGATATCTAGTTTTTCGTTTGGGTATTTATAGCGTGCAAGAATGATGCAAAGCTTGCATAACAAGATTGAAGTGCTACCTTCTTTCAGAATCCAAAGAGCCCAGTTCCCGTGAGCGAGGAAAATAAGGTCACTCGTTGTATGTGCAGCTCAGGCCCCGTGTGGCCCACAAACAAAATTGTAAATAAAACTTTGCGCGATGGAACCGAATTCGAAGAGGAGAGAGAAGGAAGAAGGAGGAGTGAAAAGACGGATGAAAGAGCGAAGAGAAGAGAGTGGAGAGGAGATGCAGAGAAAGGGAAAGAGAGAGCCGCTCAGTGATTTTTTTTGGAGAGAGAGGCGGATAGATAAAGTACAAGAAAAAGTCATGAGAGAAATCTCACTTTGCTTAATTTGATTAGTATACCATCGATGTCAGTGAGAAAGCGATTAATCAGTCAAGAAGAGTAGGGAGAAGAGGAGGAAAAAGAGACAGAAGTAGGAGAAGCTGAGAGAATAAGAAGAAAGAGAAAACGGATGAACGGATAAACTTTCTATATGAGTGATAACGGATAAAGTTTCTATATTAGTCATAAGAGAAAATCTAGTCACTTTTGATTAGAGACTCTACTAGTACATATTATTAGTCGGTGAGAACCGATCCATGAGGAGAAAGAAAAAAGAGGAAGAGAGGGAGCTCAGAGAGGAAGGAAGAGATGGTTAATGTTTCTCTCTGTCAGATAAGACTTCCGAATGAACAAATAAAGGGCCCGTTTCTTTCGCCGCAAAACGCTGCAAGTCGTAAGTCGTAAAACTTCTTTTTCAATTTTTCGCTGTTTGTTTCGTTGAAAAACAACTTGCAAAATACAACTCTCATTTTCTCACTTGCAGTTGCTACAGTTAATTTTGTGGTGATATAAATCCCACTTGTATTATACTTGCAGTTCAAAGCAGTTACTTGATAATCAATATATAATTTAATATTTTTAAATATTTAATATTTTAAAATTTTTTAACAGTGTTTAATTTCTTATTTAATTATTTAATTATTTTATATTTTTAATCTTTAGTTTTTTATTATTTTTAATATTGTTTCAATATTTAATATTTTACTATTTTAATTTAATATTTTTATTTAATATTGTTATTTAATACTTTATTATTTTATTAATACTTATACCATTTTTTATATTTAATATTTTATTAGTATAACAATATTATACTTTAATATAAAATTACTATATATTTAATTATTTATTTTTTAATATAAATAATTACTTTATTAATATTATAATATATTGTATTATTATATTAATATTTTATTCTGTTAATATTGTAATATTAATTCATTATAATAATATTATAATATAATAATTTATATTAAAATTATAATTATATTTTACTTTGTTAATTCTATATTTTAAGTACTTTATAATATTATAATATAACTATATTTTATTATTTTCTTAAGATTTTTTAATATTTATATTTTATTAGTATTCCTAAAATTTTATTAATGCTCTTTAGATTTTTTAAATTTTATATTATTTATTAAGTAATATTTTACTAATTATATTAATATTTTATTAATATTATTGTTATAAATAAAATATTAAGATTACTAATATTTTATCTCAAATTTATTAATACAATTTAATTTACTATAATAGATTTAATTTAATAACATTTATAATATTGAAATCACTGCTACAATTAATTTTGTGATCAATTTTTTCACTTACATTTTTACATTACCAAACAAATACTGTAAAACGCAGTATACTTTTCTATTTATATTTTCACGTTACCAACCAAATATTATAAAACACAATAATATTTTTCATTTATATTTTCACTTTATTAATCAAATATTATAAAATATAATATATTTTCCTTATTATAGTTTATTTTTTCTATTCTCTTTCTACAATTTATGGCCTGTGAATACGCCCAAAATCCTAATCACTGAAGAAAACCTCCTTCCAACCATTTTGATAAAAAGTCCCTTCAATAATCCATCTCTAAGACTCTTTCCTTTCTTATAAAATTTTGAGCCACGAAAAAAAAGGAAGAGGAGAAAAAACTAGGGTTTCCAAGATCCAGGGCGTTTGCAACAATGGCTTCCTTCGCCGGCGACGAGACTGCCCCCTTCTTTGGCTTCCTCGGTGCTGCGGCGGCCCTTGTCTTCTCATGTAATCAATCGATCTCCCCAACATCCCCTTAGGGTTTCCAAGATCCCAACTTTTTCACTGAATTTGCCCCCAAAATCTCCTTTTTCAGGCATGGGAGCGGCGTACGGGACGGCGAAGAGCGGCGTCGGCGTGGCGTCGATGGGGGTGATGCGGCCGGAGCTCGTGATGAAGTCGATCGTGCCGGTGGTCATGGCGGGAGTATTGGGGATCTACGGGCTGATTATTGCGGTGATCATTAGTACTGGGATTAACCCTAAGGCGAAGTCGTATTACTTGTTCGATGGGTACGCTCACCTCTCTTCGGGCTTGGCTTGTGGGCTTGCTGGGTTGTCTGCTGGCATGGCTATTGGATCGTCGGCGATGCCGGAGTCCGGTAACCTCACCCCCGTTTCTCTCTGTTTTGAATTTGATTTTGGTATCCTCTATGTATTTTCACATTATTAGATCCTTGCATTATTAAATTGAACTAATTGTTGATAAGGTTAGTTCCAGTTATCAAATGCTTTATTGCGATTAACTGTTGGATGGAAGTAACTAGAATTGAATAATTTTGGCCGAGAACCGAGATTTCACTATCGGGTGATGACTTTGTTCTGTTGTATAATTAGAGTTCATTTGATGGTTCATCGATGTTCATTCTATGAATCAAAAGTTAAGCTCTTTAACATGTTTAGATATAGTTCTTACATGGTGCGAATTATCTTTACGTAGTATTAGTGCTAGCAGATGTACTTGAATCTGTACCCATGTTGCAGCTATGACCAGAAAAATAAAAATTAGAGCATGCAACTTTCAAGAGTTCTTGTTAGAAATTATTAGTTGATTTGTACATACTTTGAGCATGAACTACTAGCATCTGACACTAGCTGACATTTAGGTATTTCAGGTCTCTAATGAGCCTTGTACGAACATATTGTGGGTTGGGGTTTTCTTATGCCAACTTAATGCCATTGTTTTGATATACATATTGTATCATGTACTTTCGTGTATATAACTAAATATAGTTACAACTAGTCCTAACTTTTTTATAGGAGCTTCTTAGAAGTTTTGCCTAGAGTCACTAGTGATGTGTTTTGCATGTATGACTTTTTGTGGTTTCTCCCTCTAAATTAGGGTTAGAAGTGGGTTGTGCGGCTTTGTGTTGTGTCGTGCTTAGCCATGTCTAGGCCTGACCCACAAACAAATTAGCTTGGCCCAAGAATGGTTCAATACTAGGTAGGCTTAAAACTATATGTCAATGTACTATTAAGCCATTATTTAGAGTGTGAAGTTGGGAATAGATGCTCATATTAACTTCAGACAAGACAATGATGCTCAGTTTAAGGTAATCATAGTGATCTAAATTTATAATTTAGTTTTACCATCTTAATTATTTGTCCACTTTACAAATTGACTATTAGTATCGAAGAGTAGATATGGTGTGTCTAGAGTAATTCAGGATAACTTCTAATTTGTAATAATCATTGATCAGTTCTAGCGGAAGTCGAAATAAATAAGACCTGATTGAAGGTGATGTTGGATTTTTATGTGAATGAACAACTGATTTTAAGTCCATCATGTTGGATTTGCACGCCATCAAGGTTGATTAAGAAGATGAACAGCTCTATGTGGGTGGATGAGGCCCATGAGGGGTTGAAAAAAGTATAGGGTTTGTTTTAACTAATTGGTTGGGCTTCGAAGTTAGTAGGCCAGAAGTCTGATTTTGAACTTCTTCATGGCATAAATCAGACATGATCCCTTGAAGTCACCAAATTCAGTCGAATACTTAATTGTCTAGATTTGATTTAGATTGGATGACCTAGTTGTCCCTTTCTATAAACTAATGTGAGTCTCTTGGGTTAACATGGATCCATTTCCTGATAGACACAATTTTCTGGTTGTAGTTTTGTCTCGGTTGGTGATACATTCTTAACTCATGGGTTCATATTTTCCTCTACTGATTCAAGAGCTAGTTCATGCCATACACACTTTTACTTTGGGGTGTGCATTTCTGTGGGGCTTTGGGCTCACATCCTCTTTTTCATCACTTGTCCAGGTTTTGACATGTTTGAATCTTAAACTGGTGCTGAGACCAAAAGATTATATGGCTCTGTGCTTTTTATCAACCCCCCTCCCCCCTTAAAGGCAATGCTGAAGTGGTTCATAAGCAAACAAATATTGTAAATGAAACCTGGAAAGCTAATTTGTAGACCTACTTTTACATGCACCAGCACAATCTTGTTGTTAACCAAAGTAAATTAATGACCAAGCTTGATTAATTTTGTTCTGGAATCTAAAGGTTTCTGTTTTCAATTTTGTGTAACAGAGCCAACGCACAACAGCCAAAGCTATTTGTGGGAATGATTCTCATTCTAATTTTTGCTGAAGCACTCGCCTTATATGGTCTCATTGTTGGCATCATCCTCTCATCTCGGGCTGGTCAGTCTCGAGCAGAGTAACAAGAAATGCAAGCGGCAATCTGTCTTCTCATGGGGCTATCGTGATATTACACAGAATACAAACTCAAAGTGTTATATAGTTTTGCAATTTTATTATATTGGGCTTGCATGTATGCTGAACATATTTTCTATTCATGAAACTCTATTGTATTTAGGTGTTTGTGTTTAGGTGTTTCTGGGAGTGTTGTTGAGAAATAACCTTGAATTTCTGTAAACAAGGATGTTTGAGTAGTGTATGTGCTTGCCATGCCTGATTGCGCACGGTATTTACATTAAACTGTAAATTTAATGCTCCATAACATAGTGAGTCAGCAGTATTTCAGATTTCGTATTCAACAAACATTCATTGTGTTTTTATTCCGTTTTAGTCTGTTTTTCTAACTTTGAAGGCCTAGCTTGGCAACAAGGTCGACTTCCCCAAATCTTAGTTTGGGTTTGTTTCAGGTGTAAAATGGGTTGAGGTTACTCAAATTGGGCTTTGTTTGAGAGTCAAAATAGAGTTACGAGGTTGGAAAGCTCCCAAACCTTGTAAAACTGGAGTTATTGAAACTCCATTTGATTAGATTTTTCATTCAAACTTAAAGACGTAACCTCAGTTTCAGAAATTGGGGTTTGCATGATTACAAACCCCAGTTACATTTTAAATTAAATGTAACTTCAGTTTCGGAAACTATGTTGCCAAACAAGGCCGAAGTGGGCATGAGTTATTGTGTTGCCATGCCTTTTCTTTTTCTTTCTTTTTTCTTTTTGGGAGTTTAGATTTCTCCAAGACAAGATTGGGAATGATCCTTTAATTTATTTCAAATGTTTGTAAATTTATTTTGTGATGAAGGAAGGGCATCTCAATGTGTAACATTCAAGTGGAGTTGAAAGAATTATGGTTCCAAATGCAGCCTAATATCTTTTAAGATGACCGATTCATTGCTTCCCTTGCATTGTGCATTGTCGTCCTTGCCAAATTATGTTCTTACTAATGGGTGGCAAACTGATTGTTGATTGTTTTGGAAATACGTTACAATGGTAGTCGAGCGACAAGTTACCTATAGTTTCGAGACTGAGATACTTCAGGTTACATCGTTTTGTCAATCGAGAAAGCATAGTTTCAAGAACAAAACTACCGAAAACTCTCTTTGCAAGAACAAATCTCTCGATATTGTAGTAACAGTGCCAGAATCAAATTTTCATAATATGAATCAAAATTGGGGGAAGTGAGGAAGTGGGATGTGTCTTTTCTCATTTCTATTGTTCATCCAAACACCGGAAAAGGAAAATGGAAAAAGTTCTTTTCCTTTTCCCTTTTCTCTTTTACACAACCATTTGTAAATCTCATTTGTTGTGTAAAAGAGAAAAGGGAAACACAAAACAGTTAATTTTTTGTGTCATGTAAATCTCATTTGTAATCACACTTGTTAATTTTGTGGTCATGTAAATCTCATTTGTAATAAGTTGTAACACAAAACAGTTAATTTTTTGCTCATGTAAATCTTACTTGCATTCTAATTACAGTCTAATTTTTATTTTTCTTAATTAATTTTTATCTTAATATTATTTTGCGGTCAACTTCGTGATCAACTCATCTACTTCCACTTCTACATTACCCTCCAAACACCGGAAAAGACATAACATTTTTCAAATCACACTTCCCAACAGTATCCAAACACCGGAAAACTTACTAACCAATTCTCAAGTTCCGAAGGGAACTATTACCACTTCCTCACTTCTTCACTTCCTCACTTCCACCCTTAACCAAACAGCCCATCGATGAAAAGCATATCACATTATCACCCCTTTAAACAGCAAACAAAATATTAGCATACTGACGGTAACAATGCTCTTGATTACATAACGTTGCATAAATGCAAAATAAGAGATATTTGGAGTGCGTTACAAAGAAATTGCAGCTTCAATATTTTCCAAGCATCCATGGCATCACCTTTTCACACCCGGGTGATATTTCAATCAATTCAGGCACCACATTTGCAACTCATCAAACACTCACAACTTCAGTCAACCAGAACTTTCAAGCTGCACAGCCAATGAGCCATATAGACCTTTCAAGTGTGGCTGCATGAAAGAAATGCAGAACTTGCAGAAACCTCTACAAGGGTATCATTAGACAATTCTGATTGGCTGAGGTACAAATTCCTCATATATATATAAATGAGGAATCTGTACCTCAGTTGCGAGCTGAGAGAGTCTACAGCTGCGAGCTGAGAGAGACTCTCTCAGCTGGCGCTTCAATATGATCGCAGTCCACTGCGACATGGACGCGGTCCTTAAAAATCATATATTTTCATTGTAATTAGGACTGGGATCATGATAACAATACTCAGAAAAAAACTGCGATTATGATCGCATTCCTCAGAAAACACTGTTACCATAGTAGCAGTCCTCAGAAAAATACTACAACTTGATAACAGTCCTCACAAAAAACTACGACCATGATAGCAGCGCTCAAAATTGTGGCTGAAATTTAACCACATCGCGCCAGCTGAGAGACTCTTTCGCAGCTGGCGGCTGAGCTACAAATCCCTCACACACACGGGCTGTAATTGGGCCAAACTTATTTATATTTCTAAACAGGTCCAACAGAAAAAATCAAGCACATTGCTTTGCTCTCCTGTAAAAGTTTACATAGCCTGACACAAGCTCACAGAAACCTCTGTTTTATAGAGGACAATTAGCATGCATGCATGATGCATGAAAAAGCATGGTACTAGTTAAACTGCACTGTTTCATAGACGATCCTGAATATTGATCAGAGGACTGTCCAAATTAATTTCATCACTGTCTGTTATTTTATAATAGAAGGTTGTGATTCTTCTTTGAACATGAAGTAGCCATAATTACAAGTGAAAAAAAAACATGATGCCAGTTACAGATAGATTGAGTTACAATAGCTGATAAAACAGTGAACGGTTAAAATTATCGACTTAAAACAACCTACTACTAATTCTGACAAAGATGAGGGGATTCAGCTTTAGGGTCTGTTTGGTTGCCGTAACTGGCCGAAATTCGTAAGTCGTAATTGGTAAAGTCTTTTACAGTTGTAAATGAGTTACATGCATGTAAGTTTTACGGTGTTTGGTTGGTAATATAAAATTGTAAAGTGGGAAAGTGTATTGTATTTTACGGTATTTGGTTGTTGTAATGTATAAGTCGTAAGTGAAAAATTGACCGCAAAATTAACTATTTGGTGATTTTAAAAGTTTTAATACTGCAAATAAATATTAAAAATGTTAAATATTAAAAAAATTTAATATTAATATAAAAAATAATACAAATTTGTAAGACCACAAAATTAACTGTAACTGGGTTGTAAGTAAGTGTTACTTTAGTTACGTAAGTCTTTTGCGAATTACGGTTCAAACAAACGCCGTAGTTGTAATTAGATTGTAAGTTATTTACGAATTATGGAGTTTTATGCATTTTAGGGCAAAAGAAATAGCCCCTTTATCTGGTCCCAATATGATCCTAATGGGCGAGGAGGATCATGCAGAAGATCATGTTGATAAGATACAGACAACAGATGGAAATATACAAATTAAAGTTGGTGGCAGAACGAACGAACTTCTCCACATGTTGTTGATAAGATATGCTACACATGGAAATATACAAATTAGAGTTTGTGCCAGAACAATCAACTTCCTCCACAGATTGTTGATAAGGAATGGTCTCCTGAAGATCACAAATTTTACCCTAAATGGCAACCTTAGCCCAATCACACACCAAAAATAACGCACACAAATGGCGAGTCAATTTCAACTCCTCACTGTGGCCACCATCTTGGGCCTCATCATGCCACCAACTTGTATCGGTGACAACATCTTGTACTCACCCGAGACGTTGTACTCGGGCAATTCCCTCAGCTGGAACTCCTACGAGCTCAGGATGCAGTCGGACTGCAACCTGGTGCTGTACGAGTGCGGCGGAGCGATCTGGGCTACGGGCACGGACGGCCGCGGCTACAACTGCCGCTGCACAATGCAGACCGACGGGAATCTCGTCGTGTACGACCAGAGCAACCGAGCGGTCTGGGCTAGCGGTACCGCGGGGGAGAACGGGAACTACGTGCTCGTGCTGCAGAAAGACCGTAACCTCGTGATCTACGGCACCGCGCGTTGGGCAGCAACACGTACAGGGGAACACTTGGAGTCGATGTTGGTGCTGCTGCGCAGAATTCGACCGCCACTGCTGCGCAAGTGATGCAGACGACCGAGAGATCGAAGTGATTATGTATAAGAGATTGTGGGAATACGGCCGGATATATGCTAGATTTGCCAAGCAGGCAGATATCTTTCCCTTTATGGTTTACAAGTACAGTAATTTATTTGAGATGAATAAGTGCAATTTGCCGAGATTATTGCACATATTGCATACTGATTTTGGAATTGAGTGTTCAATGAGTACGTACTCTGTGATGTGTGTGTGTGTTTATGCTCTTCTTTCAATTTTTTTTAAATGGCTCTCTTAATTATCTAAAAGAGGAGGCTGAGGTAGGGAATACATGTTCTCGTAAGTAATAAACTAATTCGAACTCATGAGTGCTCACTATTTGTAAGCAACGGAGACAACCAAAAAATTATTTCCTCATACTTGGATAGTTTAGATGGAGGGAAGTGTGCCACATTTTGAGAAATTCCTTTTTTTTTTTTTTTTTTTCTGAAATATATGCAGTAGTCTGGTTCATGCAAGATTTAAACTCTAGTTTCATGCTCATGGTTTTACCATTTATGCTACTGAAATTTTGAGAAATAGAATGGGAGATTTTAGGTAGGTTAATTTGAGGTATTAATTAAAGGGCGATCATCTAATATTCTTTATTTTTTTTCTCTTTATATCTTTTGATAAGACCTATTGAGATCCTTATCATTGTACTAAAACTTGAAAATTGTGGTGAGAATAATATATTTATATTCTAACACGTTTTTGTAGATTGAGAGTTTTTTTATGAGTCGAAAGTTGGGTATTCTTATTTTTAAATTTATTTTTTCTAAACATGCATCAATGACCTGAATTACTTTGATATCATATTAAAATTTATTACAACTACATCTAAAGTTGTGAGGAAAGTTGAGGGTATTTATATATATATATATATATATATATATATATATATATATATATATATATATATATATATATATATATATTATATATATAATATATGGGGTTACTGTACCTCAGCCTGCAGGCTGAGATAGTTTCTCAGCCGGCAGGACGTGGCTGAATATATGCCACACATCGGCCGCAGTGTGTTGGCGCTAAAAAAATCAAAAAAATCCCGCCTAAACAATCGTGAAACAAATTGACCAAATACCCTTTTTTAATTCTAAACTGGAATAAAGTCATGAACAAACAAAATTCCAGTAGAATATATATACAGTTATAAAATTCGTAATTTTAATACATCGAAAAATATAATTAAAAAAAATTGGACCAATATAATGTAAAATAAGCAGAAGCATTGAAAATTTAAAAAACATGCCATGCTCGCAGACTTAATACAATATAACAACTGCGACACAGTCGCAGTCACTAATCGCACTCATAGTATAACAAAACGTTTTTATGCGACCTAATACAATATAATTTCAATTTTATATGACAACTGCGACACAGTCGCAATCACTAGTCGCAGTCATTGTATAACAAAACTTCTTTATATAACGTCTGCGACCCTAATCGCATTCTATCGTACAACAATGCGACCTCCTTCAGTACTGCGACCAAAGTCGCAATCTTCTTTCCTATGCCTTATGTAAAAGATTTTTAATATGCGACTAGGGTGGATTAGCCATGCGACCCTGAGATCAATTCGCGTATATCAAATCTTTATAAAAATTACTATATTAATTACACTGAATTAAATGAAGTAATTAATATTCTTTCTACCGTGATACAACAACAGTCTAGAAAAAAGAGATGCACTAATGTTAATCTCGAGAAAGGAAAGATGTGCACCATACGTAATCTAAAGATATAGGCAAATAATTCTATAAAAAGTTAATTTGTACTTTGGATTCTCCCGCAATAAATCTTCAATTAAATATTTATTTTTTTTATCACTTCTTACCATACTAAACCATCACCTCTAACAATTATTATTACTATTCATGTTCTTCCACAAATATTCACCTTTATATAATGCTTGTTACTAATATATTATCTCATACCTAAAAACTATATTTTTGCTCTTCCTTTTCAATTTGATTTCAAAAACTTCCAAAAAAAATTCATTCTTGAATCATGTCTTCCCCATCTTCTTCCTCTGAACACTTAGATTTCAACTTCAATCGTTCCCCCACCGGTCCTTTGTCTTCAGGATATTCTAGTGAATCTGATACCAGTCTGGACTTCACTCCTTTTGACTATCTCACTACATCAAATAATGTATTAACTGATCCTCCTATTCATGATGATAATGAAGTTTTCATGTGGGTTAGTGAAGAAGACATTATTCCTCTGCCACTTGACGGAGATATGCTTGATGAAAGCATGTCCTCTGATGCTGTAGGCTCGCTTCCTAGCAACGGGTCAGACGAAGAGCTTGATAAGACGATCCATTCTGGGAGTTCATCGGTGAAACAAAAAAGATCAAAAACAGGAAGATGATGAGAAAATAAGTGATGAAGAGGAAGAGCAGAAGAATGAAGACGATGAATCTGCTTATGATGGGGATAATGACGAGGATTAGGATTTCCTGATCTTCTGATATTCAATTATATTTTGTCTTCTTTTAAAAGCTTTTAATTCTATTTTTTTGTAAGGTCTCTTTATCACTATATTAACTTATAAGCTCTTTTAATTACATATCCAAACTGCGACTGCTGCTCTTAAACACTGCGACCATAGTCGCAGTCCTACTACGGATGCAATTTATGGTCGCAGTTAATCATTTATCAGTTCCCAATGCGACTATGGTCGCAATAATGTACTGTTTTGGAGTTCAAAGTAATTTAAACGTATAGTGTATTAACTTTTAAACTGTTTTGGATAACTGAACAGTCACCTAGGAAGTATACACAATTTTTGGGAAAAGTTAGAAAATAAGTTTGGGAGATATTCACGTGGTTTGAAAGCTTAAACCCTTTGGAATTCCAGGATTAAAAATATATAAAGGGTCATCAGCAAAGGATTACAAACATACTAAATTATTTTTACTCAAACTCGTTACTCTCACTGTTCGGTCAATAGACTCAAAAAAATGTCTTCTCCACCGTCTTCACCGGAAAGAAGCCAATCTGAAATCACCTAGAGGGGGGGTGAATAGGTGATGGCTATAAGATAATGGCAATTATGCGGAATTTAAAATTTAACTCTAACAATCATCACAATACAAATACTTGCAAGAATTAAACAAGGTAAAGGTGCAAGTAATTAAAGAGATAGAGTTAGAAGAATTTGAGCAAACGCAAACACGCCGATATGTTTCCGAGGTTCGAGCCACGCTCTACGTCCCCGCCTTCACACTTGAAGGATTTCCACTATTGAGGATCCCACCGGATCAACAATACAAGGACAACACTTGTCCGTCTCCCGTGATGACACTTCACCACCTTGAGCACACTAGCTCGCCTTGAGGCCGATGCCTCTACAACTTCACTCAATTACAATAGAAGTGATCACACTTGACCACTTTACAAAAGAGCTCACTAAGCACAATCCTAGAACCAAATAGGAGAGTTAGAGTATGGGATTGTGTAGTGCAAAGCTAGAGAGAAGTAGAGGAATAGGCTCCAAGAAAGGTGATGGAATTTAGGCTTTGGAGAGAAAAATCTTTTCTTTTGAAAACTTTGGAAATCTTTGAAACTTTTGTAAAATTGCACTTGATAGCTCTAAAATCATTAGTCATTTCATATGAAGTGACCACCTATTTATAGGGGTCAAAAACTGCTCAAGAGATTCGTTGGAGACAAATCCCTAAAGTCAAAAAGTCAGAAAAAATAGCTGTTGAGTCTGTCAGAACTTTTGACAGACTACCGGTCGACCGGGTCGGTCGACCGCCAACGGTCGAAAATCCGACCGTTGGGGCTCACCGGTCGACCGGGTCTGTCGACTGGCAATTTCCAGAGAGCAGCAGGTTGGGGCCGGTCGAGTATCGGTCGACTCCCGGTCGACTGATACGCACATGCACATTTGTGCATGTCGGTCGAGTGCCGGTCGACTGCCGGTCGACCGGTCACTGTGAATTTCTGAAAAATCAGAACTTACAGGACCTGGACAATTTGGTTTTGGTTTTGGTCTTGGATAAAATGTTTTGGTCTTGAAAAATCATAGAGTATGAGCATGTGTCATACTACTATCAAGGTAAAATACTTGGTAAAATTCTTTGGATAAAAACTTGATTTTAATGAAATGTTTTTCCAAAAACTAGTCTCTCTAAAATCGTATTTCCAAAATAGATATGTTCAACTAAAACTGAGTTTGGAAATAGAAATAGAAAGTATTTTGAAGCCAAAATCACTCTAGAAAATGTGTGTGTGTGATATCCCATATCTCTACTTCTACTATTTAGTTTTGACAAAAATTCTAAAACAAAATAGACAAATACAAATCTTGGATTCTTTAGCAAGTCTTGATCTTCTTCTTGAACTTTTCTTCAACGCAAATTCCGAAGCTTCCTATGTGCTTTAGCTTGGGAATGCAAATGTTGGGCGAACTCCAAAAGTGTGAGTCTTTTAGAGGAGTCGTCAAAATCTGTTTCTTTGAACCTGAAATACTTTTAAAACAAGATTATTAAATACATAACTAAATACGTTTTGCTATCATCAAAATAACCGGGATAATGGCCTTTGGGTCAACACAATCATCTAATGATGATTGGATGTATAGTTCTGAAGATATGCCTCGCTACGGGTCAGAGGAAGAGCTTGATACAGACGACCCGTTCTGGGAGTTCATTGATGAACCAAAATACAAACATGAAGAGGAAGAAAGCGAAGAGGAGAATGTCGCTGAAGAGGAGGAAGAGACGGAAAGCGATACAGAAGACGAAAGCATGACTCTTGACGACGAATCTGATTACGATGGTGATGACGAGGATTAGAAGTTTAAAAAATTGTATTTTGTATTTTTTTTAAATATATATAAATCTGTTTTCTAAAGTTAATTGTGTGAATTACATTTTTTACTACTATATTATGATTGAAATGCTGTACAATTGTTATAAACCTTCATTTTAAATATTTTACGCTAAACGAATATATTGCGACCATGGACGCAGTTAATAATTATATTACTTCACCCGTATAAATTTTTAAAATGAAAGGTTGCGACTTTGGTCGCAGTTGCAGGACGCAGATTTAATAAATAAACTGCGACCTTGGTCGCATTTGCTGGTCTTTAGTCTTAATCAACAACAACACTGCTACCTTGGTCGCAGTTGCTAACCGTAGTCTTAATAAAATACAATGCGACCATGGTCGCAGTTGCTGGTTTTTGGACTTAATAAAAAACACTGCAACCTTGGTCGCATTCGCTGGTCTTTATTTTTAATCAACAACAACACTGCGACCTTGGTCGCAGTTGCTGGCCGCAGTCTTAAAAAAATAATCTGCGACCTTCGTCGCAGCTGCTGATCTTTAGTCTTAATCAACAACAACACTGCGACGAGGTGACACGTCACCGCAGAAGTTTGTTAGTCGCAGTCTTTGGTCGCACTGTCGACCCTGGTCGCAGTTGTTTCTGTTTGCAATGTAGTCTTATGCGACCTTGGTCGCAGTGTCGTCTCTGGTCCAAGTTATTTTGTTTGCAATGCATGACTGCGACCTACGTCGTAGTTTATTAAAAAACAAATATGATTTTTATTTATGTCCAGGCATTTATCTCCAGGCATGTGAAAATGATACAAAACGCTCTCTTATACAATAAGATTGAGTGTTACAATACAGCAGTATAAAGAAGACTAAACATCAAAAGAGCCCTTGTTGACTAAGAGCAGTGGTGTTATTGAGGTCTGGTGGCAGCAGAATCTCCGATTCCACCTGACCCTCCAAAGTGGCGGGATACGATCCTTCATTGATGAACATCTCTTCCACCAGAAGGTTATCCAGTGAGCATGGAATTTCCTCGATGTCACTTCTGGGGTAAGAGAGGAGGTTTTGAGACCTCACAGGGTATGCTACCCACCATGACTTCTTCCCTTGTGGACGATGAGGTCTATGACTTCTTCCCTTATGGACGAAATTGCTCTCGAAAGAAAACAGTCTAATTATGGGCTGTTAAAGGGAGAGTGAGACCTCACAAGGTATGCTACCCACCACTATATTCACCACATCCCCGCCGCCATACCCACTCTGACCATGCCATGCCAGCAAGCTTGACTGGTGCATCAAGTCCGAGGAGATCTTGGTGAGGGTTAAGTCCTCGTCAGGGATCATGACTTCTTCCCTTGTAAACAACGAGGACCATGACTTCTTCCCTTGTGGACGATGAGGTCTATGACTTCTTCCCTTGTGGACGAACATCGATCAAGTTCGTCCATACGGTCATCTTCATCCATGGAGGCAGGCCCCTGTTAGAGACTCTGAAGAAGGCGGAAATTCTCAGAGCAATTGCTCTCGAAAAGAAAACAGTCTAATTATGGGCTGTTAAAGGGAGAGGGTGAGCCCTATTTATAGGCAGCCCATAATAACCATAATTAATGGTTCATTAATCAGAACCGTCGGCTTTAATGGTCTCCAACCGCCAGCGCCGGTTTGGCATTAAAAGACATTAACGCCTAAACCCAATGAAGAGCCGACGCGTAGACAACGTAGACTTGACGTTTAAAGATCTCATAAAATCTTTATGACAGGCCGCGTCTCTCGGAGTGACTCCAAGTCGCGTCCCCTCAGCAAACTTTTCATTTTTCATTTAGATTCAAAAAAATGACTTAAACCAAAACAACACTTAATAAAACAACACTGCGACCTTGGTCGCTATGCATGTTAATATAAAGGAAACACTTACTTAACGTACTGCGACCTAAGTCGCAGTCCATGTAATGCAACCCTAAATTGCAGTTGGTGGCCATCTTTATCAATAACAAAACTGTGACCTTGGTCGCAATTAACCATGTACACTGCGACCAAAGTCTCTGACTAAGGTCGCAGTTTAAATGTACACAGCGACCAAAGTCTCTGACTAAGGTCGCAGTTTAAATTAAACTATAAAGTAGAATTTTGTTACCTCACTGACTTGCGGCCCGCTTTTAGGAAGAAGTTAAATTACCAAATACCCCCTTTTTGATAACTTTCCTTATTGTTTATTATTATTTTCCCCCTTTTTTGCCGCTCTTTGTAGGATTTAGGATTTAGGTACCTTAGTCAGAGACTTTGGTCGCTGTGTACATTTAAACTGCGACCTTAGTCAGAGACTTTGGTCGCAGTGTACATGGTTAATTGCGACCAAGGTCGCAGTGTTGTTATTGATAAAGATGGCCAGCAACTGCAATCTAGGGTTGCATTACATGGACTGCGATTTAGGTCGCAGTACGTTAAGTAAGTGTTTCCTTTATATTAACATGCATAGCGACCAAGGTCGCAGTGTTGTTTTATTAAGTGTTGTTTTGGATTAAGTCATTTTTTGAATCTAAATGAAAAATGAAAAGTTGCTGAGGGGACGCGACTTGGAGTCACTCCGAGAGACGCGGCCTGTCATAAAGATTTTATGAGATCTTTAAACGTCAAGTCTGCGTTGTCTATGCGTCGGCTCTTCATTGGGTTTAGGCGTTAATGTCTTTTAATGCCAAACCGGCGCTGACGGTTGGAGACCATTAAAGCCGACGGTTCTGATTAAAGAACCATTAATTATGGTTATTATGGGCTGCCTATAAATAGGGCTCACCCTCTCCCTTTAACAGCCCATAATTAAACTGTTTTATTTTCAAGAGCAATTGCTCTGAGAATTTCCGCCTTCTTCAGAGTCTCTAACAGGGGCCTGCCTCCATAGATGAAGATGACCCTATGGACGAACTTGATCGATGTTCGTCCACAAGGGAAGAGTCATAGACCTCATCGTCCACAAGGGAAGAAGTCATGGTCCTCGTCGTTCACAAGGGAAGAAGTCATGATCCCTGGCGAGGACTTAACCCTCACCAAGATCTCCTCGGACTTGATGCACCTGTCACGCCCCGCTTCCAAAAAAAACGCTGGAGCGGAGACGCGACACGAGTCGGCGACGCATATACGCAAGGAAAATCCCTCACGCATACGCGCTAAGCCTTAAGTAACCTGAAACAAGCTATAATAAATCCCAACTGTAATGAATACTGAATACTACAATACCACATATGAGCAACCACGCATGATATCATATGAATCAAGACTGGAATAACAACTAAACTGATATAATAAGAAACAGGAAATGATACGAAGGCTAGAAAGATAAAAGTACCAGAATAGAATAGGGAGAAGCTCCAGCTATTCGCAAAGAGCACAGTCTCAACGTACACCTGCACATTAGAAACAAACCGTCCAATATCTGGACGTGCAAATCCAGGGTCGTCAGAACGCGACCATGGTGAGTGTGTGTGTAAAGGAAAAATAGCTCGTGCATAAGAACATGTGCATAAATAACAATAAGAGCAACTGCAAATATAGCACAACTGAATAACAGATAAACAACTGCAGATATAAGATAATTAAATATCATGACATGATAAACATCTGAACTGAAGCATATCTGATATCAGCATGAACAAAGATATAACAGCTATCACATCTGTAAACTAACAACTGATATAAAAGGTCAACTATCTCAACGGTGGACAAACAACTGATATCAAAGTCAATTATCACAAATGTAGACTAATAGCTGACGTCTGAATGTGTAACCTATATGTCACTAGTCTGGTTGGTTATTATTAACCTAACTAATGTAGTACTTAGCTGTGTCTCATATCACAGCCGTTTTCCCACATATCAAACAAGTTATCGTTGTTGTAACTGCCTGCCAATGTAGTGCATGTGTTTGGAAGAGTACCGTGCATGCCCGGTACCACGGTCTAACACTCCTGGCACTGAACCAGGACAAGCCGCTAGGCTCTGACAACTGAAGACCACAGCCCCACACGAAAAGACAACTAGTGTGGCGCCGTAATCCGGGCATAGCCCTGACAACTGACAACTGAATGGGTAGCCAGTACTACCCTGGTTCCCCATGGTTGGAACCCACAACTCGGTACCATAAGAATCCTTCCAAAATACACGACATGCATCATCAGGCAATTACCCCTATTCCTCGGATTATGGTGTCTTTTATTAACAAACAATCAATGTTATTTAATATGTAATAATAACTGATATCTCCAATAACTGCTGATGTCAACACTAGCTGATAATCTGACAACTGGTAACTGATAACTGATATCTGATAACTGTGATATCTGACAACTGTGATATCTGATAACTGAGTAGCTGACAACTAATATCTGACATCTGAAATAGAATACTGGAGATATAGCTACTAACACAAAGGTGATACAGACAACTAGCCTCACTGACAACTATAACTAGTAACTGATCTCTGCCATCTCATATCAACAATGAAATACATGATCACTGATCACTACCACAATGTATCACTGACAACTCATGTAAACTCTGAACATGAACATCTTATAATCACCAACAAGTATCTCACCAATAAGTAGTAAACTGATAATTAGTATCTGGTGACTCTGAAGTACAAGATCACTATATCAACTTGGTCTCTAACACATTAGCTCAACCTCTACTAACTGAAGTAATCCAGTCTCTAACATCTTAATAAGTCCACATCAATACTCAAATGAATCATAAGGTATATCTTCGAGAACAATATGTCAACACGCCACAATCATATCTGAATAGGAAACGTCCTCAAAGAACATCGTAACAAGTCAACAACAATATCTGAATGAATCATCAACTAAGTTATTATTAATGAAAGAATATCAAGTCAAGAGGTCCTCTACATAAAATATATCATCTGTCCTCTATAACTCAAGTTCAGTCCAAATCACAGTCCAACTCTGAAATAGTCCAAGTACCATCAATCATAAAGAACTCTAATCTTTAAGTAAAGTAAGATCATATCTTACATGTCTTCAAATAGCTGCAACATAGAATAGTTACCTCTGATACTTAACATCAACGACATATCATCTGATAGTTCTTATATACTCAACTATAGATCCAAATCATCACAACCAATTCATTATGCCGATAGTTCCATATTCATCTAGTTTCAATACACATCTAATAATCTGATACAATAATTGTCATCCCAACATATAACAATATCCAGTACTAATCCTCTCACTCTAACATACAACTCTGATTCATAAGTATTCACAATTCCTTCTCCTATTAAGATCAGTTATGATATCCCAACACTCGGCATCACAACATATTCATGCCTCTAAGTTCCATCATGATAAGTCAAGTCATTACCACCAAATATCCATCTCTAGAAATCATGTACATCCATCTACAACCATTACATATCTCATGGGTGAAGTCCACAATCCATCAAGTAACCATACACAGCTGACAGACTCATATTAGTCGACTAAGGCTATATACAAGTCGACTAGAGGATGGTGTAGTCGACTAATCAAGTGGGCATAGTCGACTACACCAAGGTCAAGTCGACTGACAGGGTAAGGCAAGTCGACTGATACAGATACAGAGAACTACACACTTCCAGGTCAGTCTATAAGTCGACTAGGGCTATAGGGTAAGTCGACTACACACACTGTTAGTCGACTACTAATAATGTCAAGTCGACTAACAGTGGAGAAACAGAGAACCCAACAATTCCTGGAAGCTATACTAGTCGACTAGGGAGAAATATTAGTCGACTAGCAGAGTGATTAGTCGACTAATCTCAGGTATTAGTCGACTAATACCTCTGCCAGGACAGATATCAGAGGCACATCAACGCCTGATCTCTCACACAATAAAACACATATATATACCTCCTCTCTCTCACCCAACAAAGTACACAAGTTCTACAACCACTCTATATACACATTAAAATACAACTTTAAACAAATGCATATAAAAATGAGAGAAAAACTAGAAAGAGGGAGATAGACACTCACATTGGGGAATCTGCACGTTACCGGGGCGAGTCACCGTTACGGTCGCCGTGGCGCCGCCCTTCGCTGTCGGACTGCATAGGACGGTAGCCAGGGTCCTGGGGAAGACCTGGCTGCAATCTGGAGGTCTCGCGCTCGCCGGAAGGGCCTGGAATCGCCGCTCGCCCGCTGCCTGCGCTGCTGGTCTGGTTCTGGATCTGCTGTGCGCGTCGCCGGGCGAGTCGCTGCCGTGGTCGGCCTGCTGCTCTGTTGGATCTGTCGCTGCGCCATGGAGCAGGGCAGCAAGGGGAGGGACTCGCCAGGGCTGTTGTTGTGCTGCTGTTGTGTTGGTTTGCTGTCATGGAGGAGGATTCACAGGTGCTGCTGGAGGATGACAGGGGCTGTGGAGTTACTGTGCTCTGGTAGCCATGGGGAGATGCACAGGATGATGGAGGGTGTAGCCCGGATGGGGAAGTGGTCTAGATGATCATGGAGGCGATGGTGGAGCTCGGGGTGTTGCCGCGATCCGCCGGAGAGGGAGATGGCCGATAGGGAGGGGGTGTGCGCAGGCCTGCGTGGCTGCGGCTGCTGATCTGTGCGCAGGGTGCTGGTGGAGGAGGAGATGCGGCATCAAGGGGGAGGAGGGGTGCGGCTACAGCATGAAGGGGATTAGGTTTAGGTTAGGGGAGGATTATATAAAATGGGTATGGGTTTGAGGGTTTGGATTAACGGGTTATGATCCAATAGGTAAATGTATGATAGGATAAAGGGTATACTATTGGGTTAAGGGTTATGGAATCCAAACAGGTAATCGGGTATTGGATGTAAAGGAGGATAACGGATAGGAACAAGGTTACAAGAGAATATGGCATGAATAGGAATCAAGGGTAAGGGAAATATACCACTACAAAATAATAATCCAACATTAGTAGTAATATCACCTAACCAAAATAATAATACTAATAATACCAATAACAACTTGCAATACTAAATTACAAAAATAATAGAACACTAATAATAATTACTGAGCACTAGTAATAAATAATGATACACTAAATAGAATAACAATAAATAATAATGGAAGAACCATATACTATCTGAAAATAATTTGCATATTCAACAATAATAATCACGAGAGAAATAAATTAACTTGAGTAATTAAAAATAATCAGTAAATCAAAATAAATACTTTAGAAAAATGAAAATACTGTATTACTAGCTAGGGATCTTACAGCATCAGTCAAGCTTGCTGGCAAGGGATGGTCAGAGTGGGTATGGCGGCGGGGGATGTGGTGGATATAGTGGTGGGTAGCATACCCTGTGAGGTCTAAAACCTCACACTCAATCTTATTGTATAAGAGAGCGTTTTGTATCATTTTCACATGCCTGGAGATAAATGCCTGGACATAAATAAAAATCATATTTGTTTTTTAATAAACTACGACGTTGGTCGCAGTCAAGCATTGCAAACAAAACAACTTGGACCAGAGACGACACTGCGACCAAGGTCGCATAAGACTACATTGCAAACAGAAACAACTGCGACCAGGGTCGACACTTCGACCAAAGACTGCGACTAAGCAACTTCTGCGGTGACGTGTCACCTCGTCGCAGTGTTGTTGTTGATTAAGACTAAAGACCAGCAGCTGCGATCAAGATCGCAGATTATTTTTTTAAGACTGCGGCCAGCAACTGCGACCAAGGTCGCAGTGTTGTTGTTGATTAAAAATAAAGACCAGCGATTGCGACCAAGGTCGCAGTGTATTTTATTAAGTCCAAAAACCAGCAACTGCGACCAAGGTCGCTTTGTATTTTATTAAGATTACGGTTAGCAACTGCGACCAAGGTAGCAGTGTTGTTGTTGATTAAGACTAAAGACCAGCAAATGCGACCAAGGTCGCAGTTTATTTATTAAATCTGCGTCCTGCAACTGCGACCAAAGTCGCAACCTATCATTTTAAAAATTTATACGGGTGAAGTAATATAATTATTAACTGCGTCCATGGTCGCAGTATATTCGTTTAACGTAAAATATTTAAAATGAAGGTTTGTAACAATTGTACAGCATTTCAATCAAGACATAGTAGTAAAAATATAATTCACACAATTAACCTTAGAAAACTGATTTATATATATTTAAAAAAAAACAAAATACAATTTTTTAAACTTCTAATCCTCGTCATCACCATCGTAATCAGATTCGTCGTCAAGAGTCATGCTTTCGTCTTCTGTATCGCTTTCCGTCTCTTCCTCCTCTTCAGCGACAGTCTCATCTTCGCTTTCTTCCTCTTCATGTTTGTGTTTTGGTTCACCAATGAAGTCCCAGAACGGGTCGTCTGTATCAAGCTCAGATTCTGACCCGTAGCGAGGCATCGGTTCAGAACTATACATCCAATCATCATTAGATGATTGGCTTCTTTCCGGTGAAGACGGTGGAGAAGACATTTTTTTGAGTCTATTGACCGAACAGTGAGAGTAACGTGTTTGAGCAAAAATAATTTAGTATGTTTGTAATCCTTTTGCTGATGACCCTTTATATATTTTTAATCCTGAAATTCCAAAGGGTTTAAGCTCTCAAACCACGTGAATATCTCCCAAACTTATTTTCTACCTTTTCTCAAAAATTGTGTATACTTCCTAGGTGACTGTTCAGTTATCCAAAACAGTTTAAAAGTTAATACACTATAAGTTTAAATTACTTTGAACTCCAAAACAGTACATTATTGCGACCATAGTCGCATTGGGAACTGATAAATGATTAACTGGGACCATAAATTGCATCAGTAGTAGGATTGCGACTATGGTCGCAGTGTTTAAGAGCAGCAGTCGCAGTTTGGATATGTAATTAAAAGAGCTTATGAGTTAATATAGTGAGAAAGAGACCTTACAAAAAAATAGAATTAAAAGCTTTTAAAAGAAGACAAAATATAATTGAATATCAGAAGAACAGGAAATCCTAATCCTCGTCATTATCCCCATCATAAGCAGATTCATCGTCTTCATTCTTTTGCTCTTCCTCTTCCTCACTTATTTCTTCATCATCTTGCTGTTTTTGAGGTTTTTTTGTTTCACCGATGAATTCCCAAAATGGATCGTCTCTATCAAGCTCTTCGTCTGACCCGTTGCTAGGAAGCGAGCCTACAGCATCAGAGGACATGCTTTCATCAAGCATGTCTCCGTCAAGTGGCAGAGGAATAATGTCTTCTTCACTAACTCACATGAAAACTTCATTATCATCATGAATAGGAGGATCAGTTAATACATTATTTGATGTAGTGAGATAGTCAAAAGGAGTGAAGTCCAGACTGGTATCAGATTCACTAGAATATCTTGAAGACAAAGGACCGGTGGGGGAACGATTGAAGTTGAAATCTAAGTGTTCAGAGGAAGAAGATGGGGAAGACATGATTCAAGTATGAATTTTTTTTTGGAAGTTTTTGAAATCAAATTGAAAAGGAAGAGCAAAAATATAATTTTTAGGTATGAGATAATATATTAGTAACAAGCATTATATAAAGGTGAATATTTGTGGAAGAACATGAATAGTAATAATAATTGTTACAGGTGATGGTTGAGTATGGTAAGAAGTGGTAAAAAAAAAATATTTAATTGAAGATTTATTGCGGGAGAATCCGAAGAGTTCTTTTTTTCTCCAGAGGTTTAATACATGAAGTACAAATTAACTTTTTATAGAATTGTTTGCCTATACCTTTAGATTACGTATGGTGCACATCTTAAGATTAATTGTTTGCCTATACCTTTAGATTACGTATGGTGCACATCTTTCCTTTCTCGAGATTAATATTAGTGCATCTCTTTTTTCCTAGACTGTTGTTGTATCACGGTAGAAAGAATATTAATTACTTCATTTAATTCAGTGTAATTAATATAATAATTTTTATAAGATTTGATATACGCGAATTGATCTCAGGGTCGCATGCCTAATCCACCCTAGTCGCATATTAAAAATCTTTTACATAAGGCATGGGAAAGAAGATTGCGACTTGGTCGCAGTACTGAAGGAGGTCGCATTGTTGTACGATAGAATGCGACTAGGGTCGCAGACGTTATATAAAGAAGTTTTGTTATACTTTAAGTGCGACTAGTGACTGCGACTATGTCGCAGTTGTTATATTGTATTAAGTCTGCGACCATGGCAGTTGTTATGTTGATCCAATTTTTTTTTAATTATATTTTTGGATGTATTAAAATTACGAATTTTATAACTGTAGATATATTCAACTGAAATTTTGTTTGTTCATGACTTTATTCCAGTTTAGAATTAAAAAAGGGTAATTTGGTCAATTTGTTTCACGATTGTTTAGGCGGGATTTTTTTGATTTTTTTGGCGCTAACACAATGCGGTCGATGTGTGGCATATATTCAGCCACGTCCCGCCGGCTGAGAAACTATGAGGTACAGTAACCCCTATATATATATATATATATATATATATATATATATATTCTAAAAAGAACAAAACAGGCCAGATGATAATAATTTTATTTACAAGTTTTGCAATAAAATTTGTAGGAAAAGAACCCACTAACTTGTTTTACTTTCCCTACTTTCTATTTCTTCTCTCTTCCTCTCATGTTTATTTTTTTTTTTTCTCTTTTTTTTAATTGGAGATTGACAAGGGCTAAGGCCCAAACATGAAGTGTAGGAGAAAGAGAGAGAGAAATACAGCTCAAGCGTGAAGCATGGGAGAGTGAGAGAGAGAAATAAAGTCCAAGTATATGGTAACAACAAAATTATGATGATTGCCATCAAGGTGAAGTTGTAATTCTATTTTTTGCAGCGCTACAGTGCCAAGTCACATGCGGGGACTAGTGAACTTGTTGCATTAACCACAAATTCCTACTGTGCCATTTCGTTCATAAGCGGTCTCATTGATTGGCTGGGCCGGGCTGTAGCCAGACCCATTTTTTCATATATTGCCTTAAATTTTTTCTCTCATATATTGCTTTAAACTCTCTTCTATTTTGGTTTTCTTTTAGCAAATTTATTTCTGATTCTACCCCTGATTTAGTAGAGAACATTGTTTTATTATTTTGACAAATTCATATAATTCATAAGCATAAGTTATAAAAAGTTACAGCTCACCTCAAAATTTATTTCTAGCTCCGCCTCTGTGAACGACACGTAAGGATTGTTTTAGCAAGGATATCTTGTTTGACATTTGTGCGACACAACCATCACAGAAAAGTAGGCCATGAGGAGCATAACGCATTTTGGTGGAGATAGTCACTCGCTGGTGTCCAGGCTTGACGATATTGGAGACAATCCCAACTAGCACGCCAGTTTGTCTCAACAGCAATGTAGTCACAATGTGCACATGTGTATGCTGCAGGAAGACCATTATGAAAGCATTTTCAAATACAAGAAAGAACTTTAAGTGCAACACATGCATACTTCAATCGGCTAAGGTATGAATATGATGCTTCTGGACTTAGAGATGGTTGCGATGATATGTTGTATGCTCTCGCAACCTGGTAATTACTGTCCAGAGATGTGGTCGAAATGACATGATCTAATTGTGTAGAGTCTATTGCGAGTGGTCGTTGATGGAGGGACTGTCAGTAATGAGATGGTAGATGTCGTGTATATGCCGATGTATCCTGACATAGACCGGTCGGTGTTGCAACACTGGCATCAGAAACCAACTCTATAGAGTAGTGGGAGGGGGTGAAAGAGGAGGGGCTTGTGCAAGAGCCACGGAGCGTGCCGGCTATGCGTATCCTTTACTTATTTGGTTCATGTGTGTGAGCCACACACACATTCAATAAGAGAGCCAATCACCGAGAAATATGAAGATCCGTTTGCCACACGCGAGGAGATGGGTATTCAAGATTGACACATATTCTTGCATCTTAGTACTAGTGGCCTCACCAACGATGAGCGTGTCATCCACAAATAAGGTGTGCGTGATGGGCGATGGTAGACCTTGTCGACGGAAACAACGCAATAAACCCGTTTCAGCAGCGGCATTGATCGATTCACTGAGAGCAGTGGTCATGAGGATGAATAAAATGAAGATGAATAATAGACTTTTCACTTAAACACCAGAGATTTTTTTTTTTTTTTTTCCAATATCTAATTTGGTTCCAAAAAAATTGCTTTTCCAGATTTGCACCCGGGACGATGGTTATTTTTCTTATCTTGGTCTAAGACGTTTTAGTAGCATAAGTAGTGATATTCAAACCGCAAATATTCGCATATACTGCTGTTTGTTCTGTAGGCTGGTAGCGGTCCACAAAAGATTGGGATAATCTTCTCCATGTCTTCTTCCTTCAGCAAATCTGCAGATCAAAAAATTGAACCAATAACGTCTGAGAATGTGTTTGTTCCGGGCACTGATTTATTCCCATGTCTACTGATTCATTCCGGGCACGAGCCAAACCCGGGCCGGGCCAGGCCAGGCCGGGACGAAACAACCCGACGACTATAAAACGGGCCTGGCGCGTGCTGAATCCGGGCCCGGCCGGGACAAAACCACCCGACTCCTATTTTTATAGCGGTTGGGGGGTTCCGGGGGTTTTTCAAAAACTTATCTTTTTTTTTTTTAACAAAATACCCCCAAATGCCTGTAATTGCCTAGAATTTAGGATTGGCTGGATGAGGAGATGAGGCGCCAGAAGAAATAATAGAAAAAAATTATTGACGACTCTTCAGAAGATGATTGAAGAAATGAAAATCTTTATATTTGTATTTGTAATTTATATTTCATTTAAATTTTTATAAATTTATACTTCAATTTTAATCTATATACTTAATTTGTATTTTTCAATTTATCCAACTTATTATATTGTTAAAAAAAGTTACATTTGCATTTTACAATATGTAGCAATTTTGTCCAAATTTGTGAAATTTTGATAATTTTTATTGATTTTTTTTGAAAATTTTAACATTTTTTTAATAATATACCTTTAAAAAATATTTTTAAGATTTTAAAAAATAAAATAAAATACCCGGGCGGGACCTGAGTTGAAATTGCCGGCGGGTACAGGCTTGGTCTAGCTTGGTTCTTGACCAGTCAGGTTTATGCCGGGCCAAGCCAAACCCGGCACATTTCGCACCCCTACATAAGGAAATAACCCTTTGCTTCTGCGTTTGTGAATCGTCCTCTTTGGACGTCCTTAACTCGAAGGTTGACTTCAATTAGGGGTGTCAATTGGATGGGGTCGGCCCGGTAACCCGCACGCGCATAGCCCGACCCGAGTCAGGGTTTCCAGCGGGCCGACCCCAGGTCCGCCAATTGGCAGCCCAGGGCCCAATGGGCCGTACTAAGCTCGGAATATCCCAACGGTCTTAGAGCCGTTGGGCTTGGCGGGCCGGGCCGGGCCGAAACCGGCCCAGACAAGAGCCCAACGGCTCTAAGAGCTGTTGGGGACTTTTTGCCCAAAAAAAAAAAAATTTGCAAACCCACCCCCCCCCCCCCCCCACCCCAAAAAAAAAAGAAAAAAAGAACACCCCAGAGGGTTTTGCATTTTTTTCCCAAACCCCCAACCCCCCCCCCCCCCCCCAACGGGTATATGTTGGTTTTTTTTTTTGTGTTTTTTGCAAAATAACAATTGCAAAAAAATACTTTCTCCTCCTCAATAAATACTTAGATTTCCACACTTCATTTCACACAACAAAAACTACTCCTCTTCATCCTCCTCAAGCTCTACAAGTTATCTGTTCTCTCTACAAACTATTTTTTATCACAATTTAAATAAGTAATTTTTGGAAATTTTTAAGAAATTTTAGAGATTTTTTTTGAATTTTTAAAGTTTTTTAATAGGTTTTTATGTTTTTTTTAATTGTCGGGCCCGGGTCTGGTCAGGGGCCCGGGGCACCTAGGCCTTGGGCCATGCCCGAGTTCTATTTATGGAACACGGGCCAAGCCAGGTCGGGCCGCCCGCCTTTTGGCCGCGCAAACTGATTTGTCAGATATCCGTTCTGTTTCAGCACGTGAGAAACCTCTGAGACAGTCCAACTCAGCGAAATGTGAGGACTAGCGTAATGATTACGCGTTTCCAAAATTGCCCATCAAAGCATAAATTCAAAAATTGCTGAGCTATCTGAATTTATCAAGATGGACAGTAGATTTTCCACTGCATTTCTCCCAACCAAACAGGCCTTGCCTTTATATTAGGCATCGACTAGTTGCAGCTACAGTGGATCAGTTCAAGCAAAAGCTTTGGGCGCACACCTTCTCGATCTCTCATTGTTACATGTAACCCGAAGGAGTAACGACACCATTGCATTGTACTTGAGTTCATCATCAATATTATCAAAAAAAAAAAAAAAAAAAAAAAAAGGGAAAAAGAAAAACCAAAACTCGCGTATCATCTCCCCAATGCACTCCCCAATGCACAAAGGTAAAGAGTAGGACATGGGCCGAACCTTGAAGTTGTCAAATGGGCACCAAAGGCTATTTAGGAATCAAGAAATAAGAAATAAAAATATATACTTTTTCTTGTTTTTTTTTTTCCCTCAAATTACCACAATTGCTAAACGCTCTCTCCGATGAAAGAGATGTTTTCTTAATTTTAACAATTTTGAAAATTATAAAAAAACATGTTGGAAATTTTATCTCTATTTTTTAAAATTAAATCATTGTAATAATTAAAACTTAAAACATGCAACAAAATTAAAACAAAAAGTAAGATTACTGGTCTGAAAGATGTAGTTGCACAGATACTGTCTTAGAAGACAAATAATCGAATTGATCTCATCAACTATCGATAAAAACTCTCCTGAAATCCCCAACATCTAAGCATCTAAGCTTGAACACTAGAACAATAAAAGCAATATACAAATAAAAATATTCGGGATTTAATTTTGTTCGCATAAATTAACGAGTTTATCTTGAAATTCTTTTTCTTAAAAAAGAAACAAGATCAGATGGGCACATGGTTGGCTTTCAGACCCCCAAAACAAAAATTAATTGCTGATTTTGTCCCTCTCTCGGGGCACACAAACAGAGACAGTGAGAGAGGGGATGTCGCCGTGTCGTTGCTGTTGACGACCGGGTCTTTGGGTCATAAATAAAACAAAACGATTTGGATCATTCCCCTTTGGCCCAGACCATCCGTCACAATTAATTAATAGGTCCAGATTGCGTTCATGCCCCTTTTTTGTCCTTTTTAAGTCTTGCTGATTCCTTTGCGACTGGGACCTATAATTAAATTAAATTATACGGAGGGGAATCCATAAAAGGTGCTTATTTTGTTGATTTTGATAATAATGTGTGACATTATATATTAGAACATATAACAATAACACATTGGACTTAGCGATAAACACTGATTTGCTTTCTTGAGTTCATGCCAGGACATAGTTATTGCTCAGAAAATATAATTTCTTTGATTATAAACTTAGTGTATCTGTTATAACATTTTATTAAACAGACAAATTAGTCAAAAAAAGAAAAAAAAAATCTCTTTATAATGTCTTGTAATTTCCTTACTATTTTGTACTTTATATAATAATTGGGCGTAGTCCTATAGAAAAAAAGTTCTTTTTTCCTAATTTATATGAAATTACAATATCTCACTAAACACAATGATTAACACGAATTCAACTTTGATAAGATTGAAAATTCAAAAAAGATTCAATTCCCCTCTCGAAAACAACACAAGGAGATCACAACAGGAGAGGATTTTCCTAAAAAGGTGATTTGATTGTCTCTATCTAAAAACACCAATTTAAACTAACTACTCTCTCCATATAAAACTTTTTAAAAAAAGAAGCCAAAAGAAAAAGAGCCGTAATTTACGCGTATATCCCCCTGTAAGTACAGTACAAACTCCCTTGTATTGGACTCACACACACCGTTTACCACAAAATTTAAGAATATTTTAATCACGACCGTACATTGTCATTTGAACCGTACACAAGCTCCTTTACCCTGGTGGCACTCTCGTAATTTTATGAGCATATTCTCTCCCACACGCCCCCATAAATTCCGTGCCCGCTCCCTAATCTGAAGACGCCTTGCTGTCCTTTTCTCTCTTCTTCCTCTTCTCCTCTCTCAGTGCGAGAGTAGAAGATTTTAAGACCAGACTCCAAGTGACCCAAATCTTACCCTAAAAACCCTAGCCACAATGTCTCCAGCGAGGGCCCCACGGGCGGCGGTGGCGCCGAAGGCGGCTGATCTACGGCGGCCGCTCGATCCATTCGTGTGGAAGGCGTGCGCTGGGAAGAGCGTCAAAATCCCCGACGTCGGATCTAGGGTTTTTTACTTCCCCCAGGGACACGTGGAGCAGTCGTCGACTGCTCCTGACTTCTCCGCTGTCTCGAGGACCAAACCCTACGTTCTTTGCCGCGTCGTCGCGGTCCAGTTCCTCGCCGATCAGGAATCCGACGAGGTATTCGCAAAGATCTCGCTCGATCCGAGGGCGGAGACCTTGACCAGGATGGACTTTCCCGCCGCCGCCGCCAGCGAGCAGGATCTTGGCGACGGCAAGGCGGCGGCCGCGCTTGCGAAGATCCTGACGCCGAGTGACGCGAACAACGGCGGCGGGTTCTCGGTGCCGAAGTTTTGCGCAGACTCGATCTTCCCAAATCTTGACTTCAACAGCGAGACGCCGGTCCAGACGCTGATGATCCGCGATCTCCTCGGCAACGTGTGGAACTTCCGGCACATTTACCGTGGGACGCCGCGGCGGCATCTCCTGACGACGGGGTGGAGCAAGTTCGTGGACGCGAAGAAGCTTGTCGCCGGCGACTCGGTGGTGTTTATCAGAAGCAGCTCCGGCGAGGTCTTCGTCGGGATCCGCCGCCGATTCTGCGGCGGTGGACTGAACCTGGGGGGCAGCGCGGCGGTGGCGGGGGGAGACGATGGTTTCGTGAGGAACGGGAGGGGGAGGGTGGTGGCGGCGGCAGTGATAGAGGCAGTGAGGGCGGCGGAGGCGGCGGATAGGGTTTTCGAGGTGGAGTACTACCCGATGAACAGGGCCGTGGAATTCGTGGTGGCGGAGGAGGCGGTGGAGGCGGCGATGAAGGTGGCGTGGGAGGCAGGAGTGAAGGTGAAGATGGGGCTGGAGACGGAGGACGCGTGCAGGATCACGTGGCACCACGGCGAGGTGGACGCCATCGTGCTGGCGCCCGAGGGGCCGTGGGCCCTGTCCCCATGGCGGATGCTCAAGGTATAATTAAATTTGGTAATTTAATTAATTAATTCTTATGTCTCTTATCTGTTTTAATTTTTGTTGTGATTGGGATGCTGGTTATAGTTACTAATTATAGATGGTTGGAAATTGATAAATTGGAGAAGTTATTAGTTATATATGGTTGGAATTTGATAATTTGGAGAAGAAGAAATTTCAGTATGTATATTCAGAAAGCAATTATATCAATATATTTAGATACAAGAGAGAATAAATACAAAAGAAAGCGAGTAGTAAGACAAGGTAAGATAAAGGTATCTAAAAATAAGAATATCTAACCATGGTATAAGGATATCTAAAGATAAAAGTGTCTAACACCCCTTCAAACTTAGGATGGATCAAAACCTTGAGAGTTTGAACAAATTCTCGCGGAACTTATAGGAGGTTTTTGATGAGCTGGTCAATGAAGTAGATTACGATCGAGGGTAGCGTTGCGATATACAGATGTCCAAGAGGATGACGAGCTCCATAGAGTGAGATCCGGATGGATCAGGTAAGGCAGATTCCAGAAGGATCAGGCGAGAAGGCGAAATTCGGATGGATCAGACAAGGCGAGATTCGGATGGATCAGACAAGGCGAGATTCGGATGGATCAGGCAGGGTGAGATCCCCCATGGATTTCGGATTAGGCAAGGCGTGATCTGGATGAATTAGACAGTGCAAGAGCCAGATAGATCAAGCGGAAGGAGGTTTTTGAAAGCTCTTTAAACTCGACTTGCAGCGTGCTAGAGGACGGTCAATCATCTGAGTATGAAGAAAAGCTCAAGAAGGCTAAAATAGAGCCAAGAGGGTTAAATTGATAAGAAAGCCCAAGAGGGTTAAAATAGATCCCTCAATAGGGACTAAGAGGGCTCAGATCGGATTCTGCAATGTTAGAGGAAGACTGTAATAGTGGTGCAGACATCAGTTGATGCAAGAGGATCAACGAGGATTCGGTCTTGGCTGAGGCGGAGGAGGATGCGCGAGAATGACGAGGAAAACTCTAAAGTTGTATGAGTCGAAAGTGTCTCGGCGCTAGTCACACGCTATGCGAGCACGGCCTAGCGCAGGCTCGAGAACACTGGGAGAACTTCGATCAACAAAGAAGTTTCAGTATTTATATTCATAAAGCAATCACATCAATATATATATATATATATATATATATATATATATATATATATATATATATATATATAAGAGTAGACAAATAAGAAAATGATGGTAAGATAAGAGTATCTAACAATAGAATAAAAATATTTAAAGATAAGAGTATCTAACAAAAATAATTAAGTGTCTCGCCTTTTTTATTTTCCCTTTCTATTTTGGATGGATGCCAGGTGATGGTTCAGTAAAATTTTGCTAGATTGTTCTCTGCTTACATTATATAAAGCCCTAAATTAAGGGCTTCTTATTATTATAATAATTTTTTGGGTAAAAATATCGTGTTTTACTTGTCAAAATTTTTACAAAAAATCTTCTTCAAAGTTTAACTTTGTTGATTTTTAGTTTATGGGGACTTTGTCCAGTTTGTTACTCTTTTTTTATTTCTTATCACTTAAAAGGGATGAGTGCTTAAAATAATTTGTTGTTCTCATCTCATTAAAAAGCTTGTTGCTATTGGAATATATAAACATGTTTAACTTTGAAAGTCTTCAGAACAGAGAGTGGGGGTTTAGAGGTAGTATTTAGTTATTGGAAATTTATGGAAACTTTTGTAATTTTTTATTACTAACTAATAATTTGATTGTGGAATATGGTTGTAATGTTATACAAACTTTGTTTTTACTTCTTTCTCAGACTTACACCAGAAAAATAGAACTTATTTATCAAAGTATCTATTTTTTGGAGCTAAAACGGTGGAACATAGGACTCCCCAACTTTTAAGTAAAAATATTTTTACTATACAAAATGCCTAAGAAGACACTTTCTTTGAGATGTGAAATCTGCTTATAATTTCATTGGGATTTTGAACAGTTTAAGTTCCTTTCTTGATAGATTTGTAGATACTATCCGTTTAATCAAAAGTTAATTTCACATTGTTGATCTTGTAGTATCCTTCCATCTGTCTACTCTAATCGTTTGAGAAACATTTATCTAATTGTTGATGATATGCAAAATTTTGGGCAATCAATGGATGTACTGTGTTACTTCTGACGAGCCAAAATTAGAAACAAATATTGTTAAGGCTGAAATCAGATGAGACATGGATCAGATATGGATATAGCCACATTGATTTAGCGGATACAAATATTAAAATCACTCAAATATATAACTTGTATCTATATCTGTTGTAGAGAGATGTGTATACGGATCAAGTATATATTTGTTCAATATTACCAAAAGCAAGATCCAGTGTGATGTAATGTAGTGATTTTGTTAACCTTTACATAATTACTACAAAGTAACACAATAAAATATTCCATTAATAATTGAATTGATTCTTATGTGAATATATATATATATATATATATAGAGAGAGAGAGAGATAGAGAGAGAGAGAGAAATGTACCTCAGCCGCCAGCTGAGAGATTTTCTCAGCTGGCGCTTCAATATGGTCGCAGCTGATTGTGACATGATCGCTGTCCAAAAAAATCATATATTTTTAGTATAATTAGAACTGAGATCATGGTAGCAGTGCCAGAAAAATTCTACGATTTGATCACAGTTCTCACAAAAAACTGCGATTAAGGTAGGAGCGCTCAAAATTGTGGCTGAAATTCAGTCATGTTGCGCGACCTGGCGGTTGAGGTACAGATCCCTTATATATATATATATATATATATATATATATATATATATAGAGAGAGAGAGAGAGAGAGAGACTTGTGTAGTTTCAGAAGGATTCCAACCCTAATTCTTTCCACTCAAATACTAACATTCGACATTCAATTACAAAGATCCACTCTTTTAAAGTTGATCTATATTATTTAAGGTAACTAAAAATAAAAAATCAATTGTTTTGAATATTTTGCCAATCCATCAAGCAACGAAAAATGGACAGCCGAAAGTAGTGGGTTGGTTATATTTATGTTATTAGACATACAAATTCTCGGTTCGGCCATTTGATCATGATCTAAGTATTTAAAAACACTAGAAATCAATTTTTGTTAGGTTTCAAATGTTCTACATCATTAAACTAACCAACTTACTATTTAGGTCGTCCGTTTTTTCTTAACGCATGACCAAAAAGTATTTAAAATACTTGATTTTTAGTTTATAAATACTTAAAATAATATAAATCAATTCTAACGGAATGAATCTTATATTTGGATGATTTATTGATGTATTTGAGTGGGAAGGATTCGGGCCCGAATCCTTTCAAAACTACACAAGTCTATCTCTTTTTATATATATATAGAGAGAGATAGACTTGTATAGTTCCGAAAGGATTCGGGAAGGATTCGATTCCGAATCCTTCCCACTTAAATACCAACATACAAATGCTACTCATTTGAAGTTGATCTATGTTATTTAAAGTAACTAATCAGTGTTTTAAATATTTTTTGCTCATCCAGCAAGCGGCACAAAATGGACGGCCGGAAAGTAGTGAGTTGGTTAGATCTATGTCTTTAGACATAAATTCTCGATCCGGCCATTTGATCATGATCTAAACATTTAAAAACCCGTACAAGCCAATTTTTGTTAGGTTTCAAATGTTCTATACCGTTAAACTAACCAACACACTATTTTGGTCGTCCTTTTTTCCCTACTTGATGCATGGGTAAAAAATATTTAAAATACTAGATTTTTGGTTTATAGATATTTGAAATAATATAAATTCAATTTCAACAGAATGAATCTTGTATTCGGATGATGTATGATTGTATTTGAGTGAGAAGGATTCGGTCTCGAATTCTTTCAGAATTACACAAGTCTCTCTCTTTCTTTCTCTATAGAGAGAGTAGACATGTGTAGTTCTGAAAGGATTCAAGCTCAAATCCTTCTCACTCAAATATCAATATCCGATATTTAAATACAAGATCTATTCCGTTGAAATTAATCTATATTATTTAAAGTAACTAAAAATAAAAAATCAAACTTTTTGAATCTTTTTTGTCCATCCATCAAGCGGCACAAAATGGGAAAGTAGTGAGTTGGCTAGATCTATGTTTTTAGACATACAAATTCTTGATCCGGGCATTTGATCATGATCTAAACATTTAAAAATCCCTACAAACTAATTTTTGTTAGGTTTCAAATGTTCTGCACCGTTAAACTAACCAACTCATTGTTTAAGTCGTCCATTTTCCCTACTTGTTGCATGGGCAAAAAGTATTTAAAATAATTGATTTTTGATTTATAAATACTTGAAATTATGTATATCAATTTTAATGGAATGGATCTTGTATTTGAATGATGTATGGTTGTATTTGACTGGGAAGGATTCAGGCTCAAATCCCTCCGAAACTCCAAAAATAAGATTCACTTTGTTGAAGTTGATCTACATTATTTCAAGTATCTATAAACCAAAAAACATGTATTTTATTACTTTTTAACCATCCATAAAGTAGGTGCAGAATGGACGGTCGAAAATAACATATTGCTTAGATCTATGTCTTTAGACATACAAATTCTCGATCCGACTATTTCATCATGATTTAAACACTTAAAAACTCTCGCACAATAATTTTTGTTAGATTTCAAATATTCTAATTTATTAAACTAACAAACTCACTATTTAGGTGTCCATTTTTCCCTACTTGATGCATGAGCAAAAAGTATTTAAAATACTTGATTTTTTGTTTATAGCTACTTCAAATAATTTAGATCAACTTCAACGGAGTTGATCTTATATTTGAATGTCGTAGGGTTGTATTTGAGTGGGAAGGATTTAGCCTTGGATCTTTCTGGAATGACATGACTCTATCTCTCTCTATCTATATATTCTTGTGTGTTGTGCGCGTGCACAAATTAATATAAATGAGGTTCATTCTAAAGGGTTTAGCCGTGTTTAGGCTAACGGATATTTGGGTATGCAACAGATTTGATATATAGCTAGTATAAAAGTAGAGATAGACTTGTGTCCGTCAAAAGGATTTGAGCATGAATCCTTCCAACTCAAATACAATCCTCCGACATTCGAATACAAGATCCACCTCGTTGAAGTTGATCTATATTATTTCAAGTATTTATAAACAAAAAATCAAATAGTTTGAATATTTTTTGTCCATCCATCAAGCGGCGCAAAATGGGCGGCCGAAAGTGGTGAGTTGATTAGATATGTGTCTTTAGACACACAAATTCTCGATTCGGCCATTTGATGATAATCTAAACATTTAAAAACCCCTATAAACTAATTTTTGTTAGGTTTCAAATGTTTTACACCGTTAAACTAACCAACTCACTACTTTCGGCCGTCTGTTTTCCCCCTTAATGCATGAGCAAAAAGTATTCGCAAACACTTGATTTTTGGTTTATAGATACTTGAAATATTGTAGATCAACTTCAACGGAGTGGATCTTGTATTCGAATGTCGGAGAGTTGTATTTGAGTTGAAAGAATTCGGGCTCAAATCCTTTTGGAAGGACACAAGTCTTATCTCATAAAAGTATATCTATTTTTTCTATTCTGACGTGCACATGGATGTCCAATATCATATCTAGAAAAAGATGGATAGGGAAATGGGTTGGATCATTTCACCCAACTTATTTCAGCCTAATTTTTTAATTAATTACACTGTATAATATATCACTACATTGTTCTTATGTCCCACCAACGAATATACATGGAGACTGTTGCTTAAATCCATTCTTAGAACTCAGACTTTCTAAGTACAGCTGCACTTGTTTTTTTGGAATTATGGCTTTGAAGCACAAACTGGAGTTTCTAAGTTTAAAAAAAAAAAAAAGCACAAATTTGATTATTTACTTCAAAATAATATTGAGATTTACCTCAGGAAATTAAACAAATAATGGAAATTGTGGTACTCTAGTATGTAAATGATGAGTTCAGAGTGTGTGAATTAGCTCTGTAATTAGTATTCACTGCCCAAAGCTGATTATGGTCTTTACCTGTCACCATGGTAAAAGCCCTTGAACCCTGCAAGAGAACTTACAGCTGGTGAGCAGAGTGGGCCTTTTTGGAAAATGGAATTTGCTTTCCACTTTTTTTTCTTTTCCATGTGCAAATTCATTAGTACCAGTTGTCAATTTTTATTACTGAATGGGCACTTAGGGCTTTAAGTTTCCAATATTTGTTATGCATTCTCAAAGCAGTCTCTATGCTAGCCTGTCTCCGTATTTGCATGGTTATGCCATATGCCATCCATCAATTTATTTCTGTTCTCCTTCTTAACCTAACATGAATATCCGCTAAATTTGCATTCACAATGTCAATGCCCAAAATAAGGGCAATAATTAAGCAGTAGAATCTCCCCGGTCATATTCCCAGAGGCTTGTATAATTGTTATATTTTGTTTCAGAAACATATTTGCAGTCGAATAGTTTTCTTTTCTTTACTTACAGGGATTTCATTTAGCATAACTAAAATTTAGCATTTTACATTGATTTTACTTGCTTGCATAAATTATAACAACATTTGGGATGATTTTAAAGTTCGTGTTTCATTACTTCTTCAGTTATTTGCTAAGACATGCAGAATTGATATGAAATTTTGATTGAGTAATTCACTGAGAATGCATTCCAGAAACCCCCCAGCATATAACAACTGTATTAGGATAACAAAACTAATTTGTTGGTTTTGGTTCTTCATGGTTCATTCAAGTCCTAACCTGTTTGCTAATCTTATGCTTGATTTTTCATTCAATCAGATAAAGTGGGAGGACCCAGAGTTTGTCCCTGGCAAAATACAAAGTGTTAGTCCCTGGCAAGTGGAGTTAATATCTGGAATCCCTCAGATTGATCCCTCATATCTGGCAGCAGGGGAACATATGGTTTCATGGAATCCTGTTAATGGATCGAGCAATATGATGATGGGGAGATCACCCCAACCGCTGTTTAATCACAACACATTTCCTGCTGGCATGCAGGGAGCCAGGCAAGGTCCCAAAAATAATGATCAGCCTTTGTACTCTGGAAATATGGCTGGAAGTGATTCCGTGCAGGAGCTTACTGATGCCTCTGCAGAAGGGAGCAGCCCCACAAGTACATTACCATACGAGAATCTTTTGCCACCTAGCAAAGAGAGTAACAATGGCACCTGCATTCCAGCCAAGAGAGCCAGGAGTGGGTCGATCCAGTTGTTTGGTCGGGTCATCCAAACTGAGGAGTCTTATGAAACCAATGCTGTTGCTGTTAGGCAGCAGCATAAAGAGGCAGGCACAGCCCAATCAGATGGTCCTTCTTCGGCATCGCCTAGCGGAGCTCCAAGATCTCCAGAGTCCCATCTCAGAGCTTGAGCTGTTGAAGTATGCTCTGCATCTTGCATTTGAACATGCATCCCACACAGGTATTAGCCAGTGATCTTCCCCTTCTGTACATTCAGTTCTTTTGCATAAGCATGACAAACTTAACCAAATACAACAAGTGCTTTTCAGGCTTCGAACAAAGAAGTAAATAAATAAATAGCTGTTTTCATTATCCTGGTAACTTTGCTAGTTAACATGACAGAATCCTAAATGACGCTGCTCGCAATTTGATATTGACTCAAATGCTTGTCATATGGTTCTTTCCCTTGAGTCTTTTGTGCAACTAGACTCAAAATTGAAATATTTAATTTTGTTGTTTTCAGTTCCACTCAACATTCTGCAATCCCCTACAATCTGATACTTTGCTTAAAAGTTTGTAACATTTTTGGGGGCTTGCATATCAATTCTTTTTCCTCTACAATTTGAGCAACTTGATTTGAAATTGTTATAAAAGACTCAATAAACTAGGTTGTCAGGCTTTACATCTTTTTGAATTTACCCTTGAATGCAACTGTTCAGTGGGGTGTTCTGTATGCTGATACAAAAATAGCAGTCCGAATTGAATGCCCATCCCTGGTGTTACAATTGTATCACCACATATATTAGTTTTTTTTTTTTTTTTTTTTTAAACTCCTTCCTCTGTTTTATATAAACGTAGTGCTGCAACATCATGATATGATATACAGTTCTAAAAAGATTGAGGCTATATTTATGTATGATCTGATTTCTTTTTGTTGATGAAATGTAACCCTTTGCAATTGCTTAATTATCATGTTATTGTATTTGCTGTGTGCTTTTGTTGTGGTTAGCATTAGGGGTCATGAGCAAACACATTTACCCGGTATTGCCTTTTCGTTTACATTGAAAGAAAATGGAAGAAAATTTATGATTAATTTCTCCTTGTATTTATATATATATTTTTTTATCGCATGTACGATCCAACAAACCAAGTATATGTTTCTCTTGCTCTATTTTGCAGATGTTGGGTAGCAGAAGAAAGTAGAAAACAGGACGGACTGACTGATAGTTAGCAGCAGCTGATGATATGAAGCATCAATGGTATCTAGCACTAGCAAGAGGTCCACATCGCGGGGCTTATCCCAGCGATGCTTAACAAAACTCCATTAATCTTTTTGTTTAAAAATAATTTTCTAGTCTCTTTAGTTTTGAAATACTGTGACATTGAACTTCCATTCAGTTTAGACCCTTCTCTTTAATTATGATGGTGTCAGCGATAATTTTGTTGTTAATTTGCTTGCGTTGGTTGTGTTGAAGAATCCTGGAAAGTTGCAGCTCTGAATCTGAGTTTCATGCAGGTTCCTTGTCTTGAGCATGATACTGCAAGTTATTTGCTGTGTCAAAACTTTAGTTTTCAAATTAGAACTTTTCATACAGCCAGGAGCTCATGTCTGTGGACCAGTACTGGTCGGATTAACATTGCACTATGTAAATTTTATATTCAAGTTATCACAATTTAATGCGGAATATGGAAGGGAAAAGGCCAGTGATTAACTTTAACTGCCACTTCTTCTATTTAGTATTCATTTTCGTATCAAGAACAGCACCACAATTTCCTGTTCTTTTTTTTTTTTTCCTTCCCTTTTTTCTTGCTACAGCTTCTAAACCACATGAATTCAAATCAATTAAAAACCAATATTGGTCGAATTAACATTGCACTATGTAAGTTTTATATTCAAGTTTTCACAATTTAATGCGGAATGTGCGGGCCTGTGCGGGCCTGTTTGGTTAAGGGCGGAAGTGAGGAAGTGAGGAAGTAGTAATAATTTCCTTTGGAACTTGGGAATTGGTTAGTAAGTTTTTCGGCGTTTGGATGTCGTTAGGAAGTGTGGTTTGAAAAATATTTTGTCTTTTCCGGTGTTTGGATAGTAATGTGAAAGTGAAAGTATAAAAGTTGACCACAAAGTTGACTGTAAAATAATATTAAAATAAAAATTAATTAAGAAAAATAAAAAATAGACTATAATTAGAATGCAAGTGAGAGTTACATGATCAAAAAATTAACTGTTTTGTTCTACAATTTATTACAAATGTGATTTACATGACCACAAAATTAACTGTAGCACTCTGGAAGTGAGGAAATGATTGTGTAAAAGAGAAAAGATAAAAGGAAAAGAAGTTTTCTTATTTTCCTTTTCTGGTGTTTGGATAGATAGGAAAGTGAGCAATTATACTTCCCTATTTTCTTATTTCCGCCCACTTCCTTGCAACCAAACAGCCCCGTAAAAGAGGAAAGGCCAGTGATTAACTTTAACGGGCACTTCTTCTATTTAGTATTCATTTTCGCATCAAGAACAGCACCACAATTTCCTCCTCTTCCTTCTTTTTTTCCCTTTTTTTTTTGTTACAGCTTCTAAGCCGCATGAATTCAAATCAATTAAAAGCCAACATTGGTCGAATTAACATTGCACTATGTAAATTTTATATTCAAGTTATCACAACTTAATGCGGAATATGAAAGAGAAAAGGCCAGTGAGTAACTTTAAGGGGCACTCTTCCACTTGGTATATACATTTTCGCATCAATAACAGCTCCACAATTTCCTCTTCTTTTTTTTTTTTTTCCATTTTTATTGTTACAGCTTCTAAACCACATGAATTCGAATCAATTAATTTACCAGACTCAGCAACTAGAGAAAGCGTGGGTGTGTATTTATTCATCTATGGAAGTATAATTCACACGCAAGATCACAATTTCTCGTGGGTCAGCTGACTTCATTTATACCACTAATAGCTGGGGGGAAAACACAGAGATTACCACGAGGAAGCTGCTTGAAATCGAAAAGGAATAGGCAAAACAAAAATTGTACCCTAGAAAAATGCAACTTAAAAAGAGCTGAGTATTGATCTGGATGAACTGCTCGGCTTCAGCCTATGGCCGCGATGACCGCATCGACAACTTCTTGGGTCGTGCTCTTTCCACCCAAATCCTTGGTCTTGTGCTTCCCTTCTCCGACCACCTGCATTACAGCGGTTTCTAGGCGATCTGCAAATGAAGGAAACTGAAGATGCCTCAGCATCATGGCAGATGACAGCAGCAGAGCTGTTGGGTTCGCTCTCTTCTTTGTCAACAGTTTCTCATTTCCTACATTGCCCGCCGAAGCACCTTGCTCAAAAATTGCATAATCTTGACCCACATTACCTACAGCATGCATGATAAGACATCAACTAACAAGAGTTTCAACTATTCAAAAAAAAAATAATATAAGAATAGCAGAAAGAGCCGGAATCATCACAGTATTAAAAAGAGTAGAGAGTAAAAACTGGAGGGGAGAAATTTCAAAACTGTGTCCAAATGTCATAATGAGACAAGAGGTGCCCCTTTCACGACTTCAATCCAAAATATAAACAGGAAGGCAAAGCATTTAGATGATATATGCCAGTGAGAACCCAAATAGATAAGCTGCGGTGCTGTTGCGTATGATTGTGGTTAAAAAGTGCGTGCAGTTTTTTTTTTTTTAATCAAGGAGAATGGCAAATCTGGCTCTCATGTAAATTATTTAGGGTAGAAAGATCTACTTGTAAGAAAGGTCTTGTTTTTGGTTTTGAGACACTAGTTTCGGGTTATGGAAGATTCCTCGGCTATGCACTGACATATGAGGTCATACTTAATCAACCATATATACATGAGTCACACCAAAAGCAACAAAACAAGGGTGTATTTGTTTCACCGTAAAAGTTCATAAGTCACAAATGGTAATTGCGACTTACGTTGTTTGTTTGGGCCGGAAGTCGAAAAATACACTTTCATCTCACTTACGATCCACTTGGAACACAAGCAGTTATTTTTGTGATCATGTAAATCTCACTTATAACCCACTTGCAACACAAACAGTTAATTTTGCGACCATGCAAATCTGTATTGCAGACAGTTAATTGTAATTATATTAATATTTTTTATTATTAGATTAATCTTTTTAAATTATGAGAATTTTTTTAATTATTAGATCAAATATAATTATTAGATTAAAATTTTTATTAATAATTCAATAATTTTTAATATCAGAATCTTTTTATTACTAGATTAATATAATGTATTCCACTTAATTTCAATTCTTACTATATTTATAGATTAGTAATTTTTAATATAATTTATTATAAGTTTAATATTTAATATTTTTAATATTTACTCATTTTTATTTTTTAATATATTAAATATATTTATTTTAATTTTAATTTTTAATTTTTTAAATATTTTTTATGTTTACTATTTATTGATATTTTTAATATTTTTAAATCACCGAATAATTAATTTTGAGATCAATCTTTTTACTTATGACTTACATATTACAACCACCAAACACCGTAAAGCACGATACATTTTCCCACTTATAAATTTACATTATCAACCAAACACCATAAAACTTAGTTGCATGTAACTCACTTACAACTGGAAAGGAGTTACCATTTACAGCTTACGACTTATGGTCACTTACGACAACCAAACAAACCCCAAATCCAAGCACGCAAATCATTCACGACTTACGGCCACTTACGACAACCAAACCAACCCTTAATCCAAGCACGCAAATCATTCATAAGAAAACACCTCACGTGCTTTTACGTGAATGGTTTTGGGAGACATAAGAAGAATGAACCTAAAATAAGTTTCTACTAGTGAGATTAAGCTCTCTTCTTTCTTGATTAGGATTGTGGTCCAAAAAAGGGAGATTCTACAATTAAAACAGCTAATAAGAGCCCTCTCACAATACATAGATGGAAGGATGTTCTGGAAAGAAAAGATCTGTCCTTTGTAATGTGTGAGAAACCAATTGGTCCCACCAATCCACTAACATCAATAACCCTAGCATTCCAATTAGGATAGTGCCAATACACAGAAAACATGCAATTGCTAGAACTGAAGTTTGGCTGTCAGAAGAGTTTATTTAAGTTTCAATAATACCTCCTGGCATGACACCGGTGCCGCCAGCAATTCCTGCAGCTGTGTTAGCCACCAGATTGCCATAAAGGTTTGGTGTCACCTGTAAAATGAACAAGAGAATAGATAAAATCCAAGAAAAGAACGATAAAACTAAACTACTTATCCAGAGACATCAGACATGCCAAGCTAGATACAAAAACTATGGCATAGTAAATATTGGTCAGATGAGTATATTTCATATTTTCTTTGGATATTGAAAATTATGGTGCAGTTGCCGAAGCATTTGAACCTCAACTCATTCCCAATTCACAGTCACTTGTACAGAGACTTTGTATTCCTTACTAGAGTTCGGAGTACTAAGAAGTAAGAAATATGGATACACATACACGATCACGACCACCCGACAAGACAATTCCTTAAAAGGCAGGGTTTGGGACATGGCACTTTAAATAAAATAAAATGCACCAATAACATGCATCACTCGCAAACCCAATCCTCCCATCACCCTAACCAAAATCTGACTCTCGCTGGTTCTCATCATCTTTCCAAAAATTGCATAGCATCTCAATTCAATCTTGCTGCCTCTCCTCACTACTCCGCGATTATCGTTCCCTTCCAACGTGCAAACTTAGAAACCACCCGCTCTTCATTAATTTTCATGTTCATGGTGCAATTTCTCCCTTTTTGCACTCTTCCCACTCATTTGGCTACCTGCGCCCATAAATTCTCGTGGTAAAATGGGCCGCCCTTCTATGGGATCAGGGTACAAAGGACCTCCCTCTTAGTGCATCCAAAGGAGTTTTCTATGCGAATAGGCAGCATGAGAGTGAATTGAACCTTGCAAAAGATTGCGACTGAAGGTTACAAAAATCTCATCAAGACCATAAACCAGAGACTCCAAGGATCATGGAACATTGATTCAGACACAACTCCCATCCTTGTGAGAGAAAGAGATAAATTTCTCATTCCCACTTTCATGTCAAATTGCATATAAAATTTAGAAGTGCGCAAACATGACTTTATCTAATAAGGTTTAATATCTCATATCAAAATACTCACGTTAAAAAGTGATTTGACCTTGATAGACCAAAAAGAATCATCTAATTCCTAATTTTACTTTTGTTAATTTCAAAATCATATATCGATCTAAAGCATTTAGCCAATATCAATGAATTATCAATAACTGGTCACCATCTCAATTTTATCACACTACCTCTCCTCCCTTTATTTACTACTCATTATTCTCTCATTTTAGGCACACTATCCTAGAAACCACCGGCTCTTTATCATCAATTCTCAAATTCCTGCTGCAACTCCTACACATAGCTCCTCACTCGCATTTATTACCCTACACACCCTAGATAAGTATACGACTCACTGGAATTCAGAAAAGTAAAACTAGAAATTAGATGCCCTCTATTATGATTATTAAATTTAAACCATTATTTGACCCAAGCATTTTAATTTGGTTTATACTAAACCCAATTAAATAAAAGTTATGTTCGCACACTTCTAAAGTTATTTCAGGTTCATTGTTTATATGCTATCTAACATGAAAGTAGAGTTGAGCATTACATTTTTGTCCCTCACAGGGATGGGTTTATTTTTTTATGAAATTGATATAACCATGGTTTAATACTTCGGTATCAATATCTATCAATGTTTTTTTATTATCAACATTGTCAATATCGGTCGTCAATATTGAGCAATGTCAACCGATATTAAAGGGTTAATATCATATATCGTTTACCTCAAAACCCAATACGGTAATGCCAATATATATTGGAATCAACTGATATTTGAAACCATGATTGTATCTTTGCTTGATATTTTTAAAAGGTCTAGTTTAACTCACACTCCCCGTTCGCATAAGAATATTCTTTGGGCAGACGAGAACAGAGGCCCTTTGCACCCTGAGAGCCGAGAGGATAGCAATCTTTTTTACCTTAAGAACCCATGAACAAATGGGTGGATGGATAAGTGGGAGGAGTAGCACAATAACATGAGATGTTGTGGTAGAAACACAAGATGTAGTTTTCAGATTGTGCTTGAGAACAAACTAGAAAGAATCACGAGTAGTAAAGCAAAGGAGAGGTAGCGCGATGGAATTGAGATGCATAGTAAGAATGGGAACCAGATCAAGTACCAGAGAGGGACATAGGTTTTAGTTATGATACGTAACAGTTCATAACATTAATTACATTTAAGCGGGCAGTGGAAGAATTAGGTCGCGATGAGGTCAGCATCATAAGATCTTAAGCGGAAGCGCATATGATCCCGAGTAGGATTAGGGCTTTACTGGGTAATCTCTATCTTAATAAATATAAAATAAACAGCAGTGCCAAGAGGAAAGATATTTCTTCTATAGAAACACAAAATTTCATATATATATATCACTTCTCACAAAGGAATTATAAGAGGAAAGGAAACAGAGGCACACTCCTACACTCACCCCTCTAGAATAAGGCCAAAATGTAACATGGTAATTTTGGGGGGGAAAAGGTGATGGTTTCATTTCCCCCTTGTCAGAGTCCATTCATTTGGTCACCATGCTAAAGCATTAGTTCCTAACCAAAGACTCCAACTCTGGAACTACCAGCAAAAGCTAATTATACAAAAGATGAAACCATTCTTAAATCTGTAAAAAGGACAAAATTAATTTCCAACTCATGACACAATTGAAATTACGTATAATGTAGTAAACTCTACGATAAAATTGAAAAAAAAAAAAAAAAAAGGTCGCAACAGAATACTAATATCACCAAGTAACTAGCAATGTGTTTTTATGAATGCTTGTAGAGCCTAAGAAAACACACTGCTTTTTACGGAAATGCATAATTATCAATAAGAAAACAAACAAATAAATGCATTTCTACATACCATCACATCAAACTGCTCTGGCTTTGATACAAGCTGCATGCAACAGTTGTCCACTATGATCTCATTGTACTCAATCCCAGGGTAATTGTTTGCAATTTCACGACAAGATTCCAAAAATAAACCATCTGCTAGCTTCATAATGTTAGCTTTGTGTACTGCAGTGACTTTCTTTCTGTCGTTGAGGTATGCATATTCAAAAGCATATTTTGCTATACGCTCTGAACAGAACTTTGTTATAACCTAGCAAATTACCTGGATGAGAAACAGGTATAACTCCAAGACTGCTAACATAAAATAAACAGATAAAAGCCACAAGGTATACTGTATGTCTTTCCTGGAATAGTAACAGAAAGTAGAACCTTAAGTAACAAATTAGAACCCTTGCCATCAAGTAAGAAAAATAACTATGACACTATGACGTATCTATCTTTTCCGCTTAACATTAAATATGCATCTGGTATTAACTTGAATACTTGATTTTTTTTTTTCCGAAGCATTAGTTATGCAATATGTGCACGAACGACTTACTAACCAACAACGCATTTCAACAATCCTGCATATTGGCCATGATGGCTTTGCTTTTTACAGTGCATCAAATGCATTAGCAAGAATTCAACAAATGAGTTGTTGCATTGCTCACAAATGAGTTGTTGATTTTGTTCTATATTGCCATAAAACACTAGTACAAATAAAATTGTTATACTTGGATGCTTAATCCATGAATCTGATCACAACATGTACTGCACTTTTGATAGATCTGGATGAATGAAGAAACTTTCAAAACATTAATATTTTATCGGCTCTCTGAATCATGTTTTAGAGTTGAATGTACCTGTAGCAAATATAACATCTTTCCCTTGATTTTTTTTAATCAAGGAGAATTTCTGACGAATTGCTCCTGCATGCTCGAGCTTAAACTGAATGATCAGAAATGTAGATCTCCCTATCTATATGCTTGAATTAGTAAGTCTTGTCTTGCCTAACCCTTAATATTGATGTGTCCCCATAATTCCTAAAAAATCTTACTAGCCCGTTGCTCCTACAGCCACACCCCACTTGCCAAAAACAACCAAATGGAATATTATACAGATGGTTGTTGTACAATCAACGAGAAATTCCTTAGCGCTCCGCTTAGTGAGCTAAGCAGCCTGGTTCTCCATGAACTATGGTAGGACATGTCGATTATGATGAGAATGAACGTCTACGTAATGTAGTGGTATTAATCTCACTAGTAATTCTGTTAATCTCGATGCAGTCATAGTCCTTCAACAAGTATAACAAGTTTACAACCATTTAATCTGTCGAAAGTTTTGATGATCATCAACACAATAGAAATGTCATGCTAAAAAATAAGTAAACACTATTAGTAGAATTAGATATGAGCTAGGTAAGGCTAGCCAGACCAAAGTTTAGAAATGAATATCAGAGGCCCATTGCTTGACATTAGGTGAATATCAATGATTATAACATAACAAGCACAACACTAGTAACAACTATGATTATCATTACAGAAAATCTATGTAAAAAAGACATATTTTGACATGAAATCATACCTCATATCGAGCAGGTATTTCAGACACTTCTTGGACACTCCTTGAAAGTTGTCCAATTTCATAATATATTTATTTACAACAGTTCGAGGACGCTTCCTGGATGCATGTTCTACATTCGTAATTTCGTGCATATTACAATTTATATATGTATTTATTTTCACTTATATAATCAAAGACTATACTTGGTGGGAAAAGAATGTTAAGCTGTTGACTTGCATAAAATTGCTAAAAGTTTAGATATGTTCAGTATAGGAGGGAAGACATATTAAGCCATTCCTTACGCAATGTCATAGAAAGTTGAAAAGCCAAGGCCTACTTCTTGTGCAGAGTCATAAAATGTATAAAAGGTTAATTATAGCATATATCTAAAAGACATATGTTATTATATTATTAATTATGTGTCTATGCCTTTGGATACATGGGCAGTCTATATATGAATCTAGGTGTGCACTCTCTCTTCAGCTTTTATGTACATGCTTACATGCATGCATGCATATACATAAGTACATATATGCATATACATAAGTACATATGTATCTACATATATACAGATATACTACATACGTGCATAAATACCTAACTTACCTACATGCGTGCAATGCATATACATGCATACGTATGTACCTACACAGACAACTTCGACTGGAATTTTCTATGAATTTATGTACACTAAGAAGTTTGAAAACTTAGTTAACTGTTATGCCTACTAGTTTATTGCTCTCTATTATGGTCCTGAGAAGTCATCGTTAGCTTTTCAGACAAAAGCGCGGGCGCGGGCCACACACAAAAAAAAGGAAAAAAATTCTTGGAAAGAATTTCAATTAGGTCCAAATAAGAAGTGGATTATAAGGGATTATGAAATGTAGCTCAATCACTGGAATGCATGATGAAGACATTGAAATGTAGGAGAGAAAGTAAGAATCAGCATGATCGAAGATTATAAGAGTATGTTGCTTTCCCTCTTGGATCTCGAAGTTATATTCCTTTATGCAAGAACAATGTTCAACAACCACCCTGATAAGGTCAAGTGCAGCCATGCTTTCCCCTTCCAAACACCAAAAGACAAGAAAAATAGGAAAGCACAGACACTTCCCAACCTACATCCATTTTCTACTTGTTTTAGGAACCAAAAAAGTCTAATAACTTCGGCAACAAAGACCTAAGGATGTCACAGAAGATACTAAACCAAAACTAGCTAAATATAAGAGACATCAGGGCATAACAAGTAAAGTTTTGCTAAAAGATCGATAATTCACCAAGTTTAGAGTGGCTTTTCAAACGTTACTCCATGACTATTGGCTGACTCTTCTTATCATCCAACAGTATACTAGCATCAGAGATTATAAAACATTCGTAGATCAGGATTCAAAAAACTTAAATATCTTAAGGCATTGTTTGGTTGTCACTCCCAATAAAAGAAAAAAAGAAGTAAGAAATACCATCAACGGATTGAGATCCATATTTATGTCACTATTGATTTCACCCGTGAAAGAATTTCCATTATTTTACTAAAATATGCACATAAACACCTCAGTCTAAAGAGAAATCAGGGCAGAGCAAGTACATAATTTGCTAAAAGTAAAGTCTAATTGACTAATTCTATATTTATATTTCTAGAAAAAAAATAGCAGATAATTAATATCCAAGCACCTCAATTCTTTCAACAACATCAGGAAAAAAGTTCCCAGCATATTAACTCTGCAATCTATAGTAAATCAGAGAAGATGATAATACGAACTAAATATCTCCCTTTTTGCATCTTTTTCACCTCAGTCCTGATAGAAAGACATACGAGCCCAACAAATAACAGTTTATGATGAGAACCAAATTACTGTTTTGGTCCCAACACCAGATAAACTTATCATCATTTCATCGAATTCTCAACCTTAACACTAAAATCATAAAGCGAACCGAGCACAAAAGAACAATGTTCAACAAACACACTAATTGATTAATTCTAAATTCAACAGAAAACATCAGCAGATCATCAAGATCTAGACCAAAAACAAAATTTAAACGATTTGCAACCACCAAATCGACAGAATCTAGATTCAAACATAAGTCAAATTCTTACCTTGAGGCTCTCCACGACCCCGGGGACCACCTCGTGCTCCAGCCCCGAGTACTCCCCCTCGGTGTTCTCCCTGATCACCACAATATCGACGTTCTCGTGCCTGCTGGGCAACCCAGGCAGATTGAAGCAGTTGACGAGCGAGGCGTACAGATCGAGCTCTTTCCTCAGCTGCATGTTGAGCGAGTTCACCCCGCCGCCCACCGGCGTCGCCAGCCCGCCCTTCAAGCAGACCTTGTTCCGCTTGATCGAGTCGATGACCTCCTCGGGGATGGCGCTCATGTCGCCGCGGACCTCGAAGGTCTCGAACTCGATCGGGGCGTGCATCGCGCTGAAGATTTGCTGGACCGCGTCGGTGACGAGAGGGCCAATACCGTCGCCGGGGATTAGGGTTACGGTGCGGGACCCGCCGTCGCCGGGGCGGGGCATGTATGTGATGGATCGGCGGAACCCTAACGGAGGGGAGGAGGCGGCGGCGGTGGGAGGGGATCGGAGGAGGCGCCTCAGGATCGGGAGGGAACGGGTCGCCATTGAGGGTGAGTTTGGGAACGAGGAATTTGGAGACGAGAAAGAGAATGGGGAATGTTTTTGATTCGTTCCTCTTTTTGAAGAGCGCGAGAGATGGGAGCGGGTATTGCGAGCCCAACAAATGAGAAAGGGACTCTAAAAATATTTAAAAGTGTGTCATTATTGTTTTTTATAATTTTATTTTTGATGAGAAGTTCAAAATGCATCTTTTTTTTCCTCCTCTTCACTCTTTTTTTTCCGAAGCCCCCAACGACGTCGGCTTCCCCTAGGCCTCTCCTTCCTCCTCCTCCGCTTCCCCGCCCGCCCAACTCCCCCTTGCCATCGGAATCCGGCTGAAGGCGGGGAGCGAGAGTGTAACACCCTGCTTATTAAATCTAATTTATTTCTATAATTATTATATTTAATCTCATTAATAATAATTTGTGTGATGTGCATTCCACAATTTTGGGGGAAACTAGGAAGTGTGAAAAACTTGGAGAATTGTGTATATGTGAAAAGTTTTCGAATGTAAACTCCCTCGTATGAATACATGAATACATAATGTTACATAAAATTGTGCATGCAAACTTAGGTAATAAATTGGTGCATGGGTACATTGTGTACTTATAAGAAAATACAATTCAAATACCAAAGAAATCCCATAATACTAAATTCCTGATAGTATATTGATGAGGACTTAGTGGAAGGAGGTAGGTATGCATGAGAGGGTGGATGGATGGCCAAGATTTGGTCTAGGATTGGTGAGTACATGTGGTTTGATGAGAGAAAAGGAGAAAGATTGATAAAAAGTAATAAAAGATTAAATGGGAGGTTTTGTGAAAAATGAGGGAATGAATATCTCCTCATCTCGCTTTTTAGTTCTCAGGCTGAAAGAATCCTACTCTTCTTCATCAGTCTCTAATCTAAACCTTAAATAAAATTTGTCTCCTTCCCTCTCTCCTTTTCCTCTCTTTCCCCCTAACCCTCTCTCCCCTTCTTTGGAGATGGCGACGCAGCCCCAGGCGTAGGCCAACTCAGCCTGGGCTAGGGTGCGCGCGACCAGACGGCGGTGCACGGCCTGGTGGCTGCTGGCATGTGGAGGGGCAACAATCTTTAGATCCTTGATCTTGTACGTCTATCTCTCCATTGGTAAGTATGAACAAAACCTAAAGGAACTTCAGCTCTCTCTCTCTCTCTTGATTTCTCTTTATGATTCATTCTCTTTTGCTCTGTTGAAGGGCGGCCATGGCACTAGCGGAGGTTCGGCGACCACGAAGAAGAGAAAAATCTATGTGAGGGAGATTTCTTCACTTTAAATTCTTGAAATTTCTTGCTGAAAATTCTATGAAATTAATCAAGTTTATTTAATTTATATGACAATTTCTTTAGTTAACTTTTGATCAGATCTAGCCATGACATATACTCTCTTTGGAACCGTAGAATCAATATGGTGTTGTGAGTATAACTTTTTCAATTATTCTTTCTAATTATTGTGGTTCGTTTGTGTTACTCTCAAGGTATCTTCATATGAGAGTGTTAGGCCTTGATCGAGGCACAATCTAACTTAATGCAGCTGGGAGTGATGGTATAAGTTATATGATAAATTTAATTGATGGTAGACAATTAAGAATCAACAGATAAATTTGTTCATCTAATAAAGACGACAATTAAGATTATTGATTATCATTAAAATGCCAAGTTGAATTAATAGCATGTAATCTATGTAAGAGACAACTTAAATTATAGTAAATGGATCATGTTGGTACAATATCACTAACGTAAGAGAAATTAATGTGAGCTATATGGTAAGAAATTGATTATGAGTATAATTATGCTCCCATTAAAAAAAATTTATTTGAATACAACTTACATGTTGCTATAGATATTGGTTGAAGAGAAAATGTTAAATTTGGTACGGGTTGTTAACACTTAGAAAGGTCCGAGTTACCTGCATGGTTGCTGGCAAACAAGATAAGAAGGAAACATCTCATATAAATGAGCATTAATTATTTCAATCAGTGGATCTGAAGCTGAATGTTCCTAAGGGCTTATGTTTCGAATTGTACACGAAGATCGAATAGACTTTTATGGCTTATGTAGAGTTTGAAGTTGGAGTCGAGTTGAGGGTTAAAAATTTGAAGTTAGAACGCAGTCTTGTTGTGAATAAGGAGTGCCAAAAACATTTCTTGTTAACGTGTTGCTATAAAATTTTGATTTGAAACTTTTCTTCTAGACAATATGTTATCACTCCTCTCACCGATGTTGTAACATCAAGAAAAGCTTGGCAACATGACAAGGATATTTATACCTTGATCAGGAAAAGAGAATTTCTAACTTACAAGTCTGTGGAGACATTAAAATATTTTCAAAGATAGCTAATATTATGCAATAACTTAGGATCACATGAAGGCCCGGATAAGATTGTGGCAAGAACAATATATAAAATTCTAGTTTCTTAATAAATTCTCTATAGAAAAATTCAAATAGGTGGAAGTTGTTCCTCGAGGAATTAGGGTTCATATTTAGAAGTCATATTAGAAAATTTAAGAATATGAGTTAAGTTGTATAACTAATTAAGTAGATGAGACAAGTTTATTGAACAGACTTATCATGAATAATATCTTTTAGGTTTTTTTTTTTTAATATGTGAGAATCTTTGGTACAAATCTCACCCCTCTTTGGAGAGAAAGCGTTATATGGTCGGCAACGTAGGATCATTCTATTGTTCTCCATCGATTTTTCTCAACAGTAGACATATCTCATGTGTGAACTTGTCTCATACACTCTAGTATGTTCTTTAAATTTCTCGATCACCATTGTTATCTTAACTTTTTTTTTTTGTTTATGACACCTCCAACTATCTTGTGAAGTTGAACGGATGAATTAAAAAGAAAAACAAACTCTATTCATAACATTTCTTCATAAATTACTTGGATATCCTCCTTTTAGTCTTACGAAAACACAAATAGTAAAGGAGAACTCAATAAATTGTCAACTTTTGGTTATAGCAAATTGTGACATCGTGTGATATTAGAAAGGAAATCATAGATACGTATATGTCCATCAAAACATAAGAAATCCTGGTGCATTCATTAGAAAGCGAGAAGTTCAAAATTTATGTGTACTCATCAAAGTCAAGCTGTTGTTTATTAGGAAGTTATAGGTTGAAAACTTTTTATTATCGATTTATAATAATTGTTTGTGCTATGATAGTTAGGTGATCTTGTAAATAAACTAAACTCAGACTCTAATGAAGAACCTTTACTATTACTGAAAGCTGAATAAATATAGTTAATCATATAGGGTTGGGATAAAAGGAACATATTGTTTATATTTTTTCACTACTTTCAGACTCATTTCATCGAGGAGGGCTTATAGTCGAATGTCGGAGGGTTAAATTTGAGTAGGAATGATCCGGGCTCAAAATCTTTTGGAAAGACACAAGTGTGTGTGTATATATGTCTGATTTAAATGGTTAAGATAATTGGAATAAAAATTGTCTATATTTTTTCTATAATGCGTGCAAATTTATTTTTTTTCTTTCCCTTTTTCCCTTTCTCGTGAAAAACAAAGATCATAGACTGGTGAAATTGAGTACATGTGTGCAGCGCCTCAAGCGCAAGATATACAAACGAGCTAGAGCTACAAAGTCCATAAAGTCACCTAAAATGACTACAAAATCAGCAGCAACAACAGCAAAAGGCTTGTTGCTACTACTCAATATCGTGGCAAAATTCAGCTCTGCGTGCAAGCAATGGTGCTCCTTGACTAACGATCATCATTTCATAGAGCAGCAAAAGAGAGGTCTTGAGACGGAGAATTTTTCGCTTATCAGCACAGAACTATCATGCTCGTTGGAAGGGAGGGCGGTTCCAGTCGGCGAAAGATAAGAATACAGATGCTGGACTACGCGAACAATCTGTGGAGAGAAGGATACAACGTTGTGTAGTTGATAACAATGAAGCATATTGTGTGTTTGTATTACAAGTGTTTTTACAACTGATCAATAACAACTGAAACCATCGCTTTATTCGCGCAATTTACTGAAATTACTTCAAACTTAAATAAAGTACAGCTACTGAGCTCAAGCAGAAATAACAAAGACAGTGGATCTACTGTATCTACACGCCTCACGCAAACGCAAAATTCCTCTCGAAACTCGCCAAGCATCACGCATACAGTGCAGATAGATCATCAGCGAATCTCTTTCTGAGTTGTTCTCTCTTCAGCTTGAGTGCCGCAGTGACTAGGCCGGACTCTGGAGTCCATGCTTCGCTCATCAATTTAATCTTGGCGGGTATCTCAGACTTCTCCAACCGCGATTGCTTTGCAGCCTGTATTGAAACATAGGAGAATTATAGTAACCCATGAATTTCCAGCTTTCTATCCATCAAAAACTTGTTTATGCAGTCAATACACTCAATAGCACTACAGCATGACAAGGATTTTGTAAACAGCCAATTAATTCGTAGTAGGATCATGGCATGCTGATTCTGTGGCTTATAACAGAACTAAAGATACCTACAGGCTTTAAGAATGGGTGCCCTTTTCTTCTTTAAAAGTGAAATTAGCTGCATGCAAATTGATAGTAACCAGCCAACTCCAAATATGAACATTGTTTCCATGTTTAAAATCTGATGTATTATTAACCTAATGCACCTGAACATATAATTACCCCTAAGCAAATTATCTAAATAAAGTAATATGAAAGTGATTGTGCAGGAAACAAAGGCAACAACGAAATATGCAGACCTTTACTAATGATCCCTGAACTTCTTTCACTGCTTCTTGTTTTTGACATAAATCTGAAAAATCATTATACGTGATTCTTGCGTACTAGCCCAGTTTTCCAGTGCCTGTTGTGCAGGTACAACAAGGCGACGCAGTAACTGTGGAAAGGATCAGCATGCATCATGATGTTGTCAACATATGGGCTCACGCTAAGAGCAGCTTCTACCTGCAAAAAGAACATGGTAAAATCACTTTGCAACGGTGAAGTGATGGAAAAACAAAATGCACAAAAATATTCAACATACCTTCCCCAGAGAGACATATTCACCATGTTGAAGCTTCACTATATCTTTCTTACGATCAATTATTTCAAGGCAACCATCAGGATGAAAACGGCCAATGTCACCAGTGTAAAACCACCGCATCCCCCTTTCGTCAACCTTTGAAATAAGATGTAGGGCACAGCAACCAGTTATATGTTTATGATCAAACCACATAAGCATGTTTCTGTTTAATTAAAAAATACAGCTTACCTTGTACACTTCATTAGTTTTTTCTTCATTTTTGAAGTAACCTGCAGTAACATTTGGACCCCCAATAACTATTTCCCCACGAGGCATTGGTGAATCAGTAGTTGAGTACCCACCTTCTGACAATCAATTAACTGATACATGATGCATTTGTGTCAAAATCACATGGAAAGTAACAAAACAGCGGAGAGAATAGAGTATGTAGAGATGATTGCAACTTTTCTGAATTTAATAAGAAACAGCACTTTGAGAAATTTTAGATAAATCACAAACTGAGAACATAAAATAGCAAAGAGGAAGCCCTCATGCACATGTATGATTTCTTTCGAAGTGCAAATTGCAGGACTATATGGACTTGGATTTTCTGGTTTTGGTTATTTTCAAGTTAAGAAGAGATTCAGGCAACGGATTCACATGAAACTCAAATGCAGGATATGAACAGTATCTACTTTCTTTTTAGTTGAGTACCGACCTTCTGACCTATCAATTAACTGATACATGATACACTTGCTTCAAAATCACATGGAAAGTAACAAAAACAGCGGAGAGAAGAGAAAGTATGTAGAGATGATTGCAACTTTTCTGAATTTAATAAGAAATAGCACTTTGAGAAATTTTAGATAAATCACAAACTGAGAACATAAAATAGCAAAGAGGAAGCCCTCATGCACATGTATGATTTCTTTCGAAGTGCAAATTGCAGGACTATATGAACTTGGATTTTCTGGTTTCAGTTATTTTCAAGCAAGGAGAAGAGATTCAGGCAAGGGATTCACATGAAACTCAAATGCAGAATATTGAACAGTATCTACTTTCTTTTTAGATGCAAGTTAAAGTACTAACATCGTTATCATCACTTAAAGAAAATGTCAATACATACATACGCTATAAAAAGAAGTGTTGCCCCCCTGCCCTCCCCAATCCCACCAACAACATCCATGTTAAAGTACTAAAATCATTATCATCACTTAAAAAGGAAATGTCAAGTCATACAGACACTATAAAAGAACTGTTGCCACCTCTGCCTTCCATTCCCACAACAACATCCACAATGAGAAGCAAAACAGAGAAATGAAAAAGGAAAGAAGGGGAGGAAACTTGTTAGGATACATGCCACAGGAACAAATATTTAGATAAATGGATGAAACTAATAAAAACATCACATTCCTTTCAGCAACAACTGTTACATATAAGCGCCAGGAAGCTATCAATTTGATCGTTAATAGTCCCAGTAATTATAATAGTCAAGAGAGATGACATTATTTTATATTTTATTACCTTAAGAAATGAGCAAGGGAGTGGAGAACCAACGCGGCCAACGGTTGTGTCATCATACTCAGAGAATGTTCCACCAGCACAAGTTTCAGTGAGACCGTACCCTTGTCCTATTGGAGCCCTGGAAATAACAGAAAGTAGCTTTATTGAAAGATGTACTGGCATTAGGAATCACTAATAAACTATATAATGTCAAAAAATAAATTGTAGACTTCCTAAAGCTAAAAATAAACACACTTTTCCTTTTGAGTTAGAAACCATAGGCTACCAACTGTGAAAAGATTCGTGCTAAACTCAATGCCTTCACTATTGAAAAGGACTGAGTCTTCAAAATCAAAAGGTATTGCAAAACTGGAGTTTCAAATACAATTGTTTCCTTACTTAAATAAATTATTTAGTCTAACTATGTGATTGCGGATGGTTCGACTCTAGTTCCACTTAAAATTGCCATCCACCAGAAATTCTCAGGGTATAAATTGTATATCAAGATACTAGTTAAAAGATATTGAAGGTCATACTAACCCAAGGCATATGTTAATAAATCTTTGTGTATCTGCAGAGAGGGGAGCCCCTCCAGCAAGCAGAAAACGGATGTGACCTCCCAAAACAGCTCGAACTTTGCTAAATACAAGGATATCCCATAGGATTTTCTCCAAGCCCCATGATCCAAACCAACTTCCATTAATTGCAGCCAACCTACGTCCATATGCAATGTCAACAATTTTCTTGACAGTCCACCCTTTGCATCTACCTGAAACATATAGATAAAGTGACTACAGAAAAAATGAACGTCCGAAAAAATGTGAGAGTAAAGCCTACAATTATGGCGACATAACAAAAGTGGCAGACCTTTTTCCTCACACCATCTCGGACGCGGTCAAGGATAGCAGGCACAGCAACCATTAGTGTTGGTCCCAAAACTGAAGCATCACCTTTTGTTCCCTTCTTTATCTTGTTTGATGTATCAGTGAGAGTAAAAGGCGACCCATATCCTATAGGAATGCCTACAGCAACCATAAAGTCTGCAATGGAAAATATGTGTACATTGATCAAGTTAAAATATGCGGTTATGAGTAAGCTAGTGACAAAATAGTTTACTCTATTTTCATGAAAATAATTTGACATCCTTACCTCTGCTGCTAACTCAAGAACATGAGCTAGTGCAAGTATGCCAAATATACATCTTTGGTACCAAGCTCAGGGACAATAGTCAAAACTGCGGAACTGTTGCTAGAAGATTACCATGTGTCATCATTACACCCTATATGAAAATTGTCAAACAGAACCATCAGGACATAATAAGTACCAGCGCAAGTATTACCAACAACGGGTTTTAAAATAGTTCCTTTATGTTTAAGACAGTACATTCAAATATCATGCAGCACATTTAATAAGGTCTGAGACCCCTTGTGTATTATAGTTTCATTGGTTCTATAGGAAAACACAAAGTTTGCCTTGTAGAACACACAAACGGAGGCATGCAGCACGTGTGTGTGTGTGTGTGTGTGTGTGTGTGTGTGTGTGTGTGAGAGAGAGAGAGAGAGAGAGAGAGAGAGAGAGAGAGAGAGAGACCCATGAAAGCACATGATGTCACAATGCATTGGGTCTATTTTGTCTTTCTTGCAATTTTAATTCTCCACTCTTAGGCACAAATATTGCATGTTAATTTGCTAAGATATATTGGTTGCCATATTCTAAGAAAGAGAACTGAGGGCCTTTCCTGTGTGTGTTAACCACTTTGAATCACTCAAGAATGAAGCCTATGTCCTCTTTGCGCACTTTGATTTCATTTACTGCAACTTCCATCTAGATTATGCTAGATGCTTGATTGCACATACTATTGCCATCAGAAACAGTTTTAACACCTCAAATCCGGGTGAACCTTAAATATTAGTTCAAATTACACTCCTCTGCCCCTCCTTTTACATTTTCAATTCAAATTCACAGCATGCCCAGTATTTTTGCCTATCAAGAAAGCATATTCAACTATGTGGTATCGTATGTTTCAAGAGGACCCTCTCTATGGCCTAACATTCCGACGCGAAAAAGTGGACTTCCAGTTACCTAATAATATTATTCTCTAAACTCAAACGCATTTAGCAGTCGCATAATGCCCTCAAAACACACCTCTGTTTGATCTTCAGTGGTGCAGAAACCTTATTTTCACACATATTCCGACTGATTGTTACAAAGGTGCCAGATGGATTCTCTAAACATATTTGCATGAAAAGACTAGGAAAATGAGAAATATTTTGCACAAGTTGAAAATGTGAAATAGCTTCACTATGAACCACGGTAAAAAAAAATGCCAGGACAGAGCCCCAATAGCATAGAAATATATGCATATATTTGTTTCATGCATATATCATTTAGATGGACCTGCATATATAGAGGACTTGGCAAGAGAAAAGTATAGATTCAGTGGTTTAAACTAAAAGTATCAGGTTTTTGCTGCTAAGAAGGATAAAAGGGTGGAAAAGGAGAAGCACTTGATGCATGTTTTGTGAAGTTGCTGACAAGTTCCCTAGGACCCAGATCTATATCCTTACTGAGAGCCTTAAGGGCCCACAAGTTTATCATTTAACGGATGGAGATTTAAAATTTCTAACAAAAAATTCATGGAATGTCTTAAGAGTGCAGAATTACCAATTACCAAAAAGCCATGCTTATAGAAAGCCAATATAAGTCATGAAGTTTTGAACCAACACACCAAAACATCATGCCCTAGAGAAAATTATCATGCTAATGTGTGAGCGTTTAGCCTGCAAAGGTTTAAAACATGGGTCAAATAATGCAGCTCAAATAAAAAGTTCAGGTCACCAAGGTCTTTGCATATTTGAACTAGTTGAAAGTCAGCTTACGTATCAAATAAAATGAAAAGTGACTTACAAAATTGTAATGATATCAGATCAAATTATTTCAAACTAGATCTACACAAAATAAAATTAGAGCTTGAAACAACCTTAGGCAAACCAGTGCTTCCGCTGGTATACATGATGACTGCAATATCAGCTGAAACAGGCATATCTGCATCAACAGGATTTTCCCCGCCTATTCTCTCTACCTCTACAAAAGAGGCGATTGTCCACTGAGTATTCTTCTCAGCCAGTGAGACTTCCTTTGAAACACCCTCATTGTTCATATAAATCACACGTTTCACAGTGTCAAGTTGTCCACTTATACCAATAAGTTTCTTTAACTCTTTAGGTCCACAAACCACAGTTGAAACTTCGGTCTGGATAATATAGAAGAATAAATAAAAATTGTTTAGAGAGGGAAACAAAAACTAAGGGCATCATAACGATAAACAAAGAAAGTAAACAACTGCAAACTGCATACGGATCTCATAAAGTTCAAACATTCCATCCAAATAATTTGCAAAAAAAAAAAAAAAACAATTTGCTAAGTTGGATGATCAGCCTTGGTTTTCAAATCAAAATTTCCTGAGCTAATGGACAACCACCCTGAGGAGTTTTTCAGTGTAGCACAAATCTAAAGGAAGAAGTCTCCAGTACAAAGAAATGATTATAATTTTCTAAATGGTTGTTGAAGATCTCCATCTGATGCAACATGCTAGCAGTTCACTGGAAAGAAGAAATTAAAATTCACAAGTTTTGATGCTAGACTCATGGAAACATGGAAAGAGTAAACTCTAGATAGTTTCTTCCTCATATTTGATTTGATTTGTATAAGAAGAAAACTTTGCAGTCATGCATACAAGTGCAAAGAAACATATAAAGTAAGCAGTTTTCATTTGTTCTGTATAATAATGAGAACAAAGGGTATATCATGGATAAGCATATTGATGGAAAGTTGTCCTCAAAAACAAACAAAGCGTCCGGATGTCCAGTCTAAGTTATATGTATTTATTGAATGCATGAAAACTTTGATAGATCGACAAAAAGTAACCAGTTGCACATTCAGGATAGAAACTCTAACAGTAAGCTCTTTCTGGAAACAAGTCTATGAATATCATTTGTTATAAAAGAAAGGTTCACGAACACACAACTTAATGGCTAAACTACTAACATGTAATTGGTACTTAAGGAAGAATACATTCAGATATGATTAAAACTTGAAAACATAATAATAATAGAGGAATTGAGGAAAAGTGTAAATAAGTCATGACATTACAATAAAAAGTTCAAAACTAGACAAATTTGGTTCAAAACTTTAGCCCACATGGCCTGGTTTGAGTTTAATTTTCAGGTCAATGAATACATTGACTGGTAGGCACATTTGAGCCTTTATGTAGGATACTTTGCAGTAGAAAAAAAATGTTTAGGCATAGTCATTTCTAAAATTCATGCAAGTACTGAGCGTCAGAATGGCTTATTACTGGGTGGGATACGGATCGGTTCTAATCGAGCTTGGGTTTGCGGTAGCAACTTTTCATCGCATCCAGGCTTACAAAGATAGCTTGGCCTTGGGATGACCTGACATATCACATATGACCATCATACTTGATTATATTTCAACGAGGTCAAGACAACTGGTTTACAGCCTATGCATATTATTTATTTATTTTTTTATTATTTATTTTTTTTATTTTGGGGTGGGGGGTGGGGGGGGGGTGGTTCTCTCTCTCTCTCTCTCTCTCTCTCTCTGTGTGTGTGTGTGTGTGTGTGTGTGTGAGAGAGAGAGAGAGAGAGAGAGAGAGAGAGAGAGAGAACCTCATTTAACGAGTGACAAAGAGCCTCCTCTCCTAGAGAAGCATATATAGTGACCACGGTAATATTTTGCCTGAAGCAACCCTACACAAAGAAAGCACAAGATATTAGTAATAATAAGTTGTTGAAAAATATCACCAAACAAGTTTACAACTTTGCAAGTCATATTAATGGGAAATCCTCTATAAAAAGTACATTGCTTTGAACATAAATACGCAGAGTGAAAATAGTTTGTATAAAGCAAGCTGTAAATCAAACACACAATAACTAATTTAGTATACTCCAATTGTATCTGCTAGCATATTCCATATCGCCTGTATTCATAGAAACCAACTTTAATACATGGATCATAACCAAGGATCAGATTATCTCTGCTGATAATCTCAGTTCAGTGTCCACTGGCAATGATCCAACCGCCCGTGACCGGTACCCCGGGGGGGCCGCATGTAATAACCGTGGGCGGTTAGATTGCTACCAGTGGGTCCAATGACATTAACAGGCAGCGAGGATCCGGAAGAAGATGTGTTGGAGACTTATAATGGTTACATTCATAAATCATATCATAAACATATTAAAAGATCACTAAATAAGTACTAATCATGCATATTCTATTTTCCTGATTAGTAAAAACACAATATATCTAACAAAAGGAAAATGCAGAGTATTTAATAACAGAAAACAGATGCAATACACAATTAAGCAAGATGTTCAACTCAATTTCACTTCTCAAAGTGCCAGGAAACTAGGATGGTAAATTTTTTTCCATGAAAAGTTATTTCTGCCCTGAATTTACCCAGAAAAATAATCATCAAATGATGGTTATAGTTATTGGATAAGAAGAGCTACCTGTAAAGCAATCTGCCACTCTGCTCGTGTATCAGCAAATATTGCAACACGCTCTCCCTTACGTTGACCTAGTTGCACCAGTCCAGACCCGAAGTTGCGAGCAGCGTCATAGACTTGATTATAACTCAACCATTCATAGTCCCCAAATGAAGTTTCTCAAATAACCTTCCATCTGGTGCCACTTCGGTTTCAGCAGCAATGAGCTTCCGAGTACCAAGCGATCTCTTGTCCATAAAATGTTTGCAGGACTGCTCAAACAGCTCGGCAAGTGTTGTGACCCCTTCACTGAGTTTCGACAAGCGAAGTGAAACGGGAGTTACGAATAGCATACCCAGGTTCTCCACCAACATCAACAGGCAAACCTCGTTTTTTTACGTTCTTTCTCCGGAGCACATATGAGAACACAATTGGCACAATAATACCAACATATAAGGGTTCATTATCGAGGCAATTAAAACCAGCAGAAGCTCCCAATTCCAAGAACTGAAACCATGAAATTGTCACTCAGTAAGTATGGCTCCCAAAAGTCAACCACGCTATAATGCTTACGAAGGGGGAAAAACAATTTTTTGTGCAAAAACATGATTATATATGGAATTGACAACTTGTTAGCAATTTCGACTTTTTCTCTAAACAAAAAAAAGCACTTTCAACTTCAATGTCCAAAAAGCTTACTACTTTCTGTATCAACACAATCATTTCAGCATCTCACAACATAAAGTAGACGGCAAAGGCACAAATATTCACCACAATAATCTTCACTGAACACGTTCAGATTGAAGGAACGATATAAATCTCAAAATATTCACACCTTCAATCAAATCTTGCATACCTTGGAGTTTGGATCTAGAAGTGGCCTTTTCTGAGAGATCGATTGGTGAGGGCGAGAGGCTAGGGTTTGAAAAAGGGATCGAAATCTAGGTTTTTTTTATAGAGGTCTGAAGAGGCGGACCGGTCGACGAGTTCTGAGGTTGGGATGCAGAACGAGTCCGCTAGAAAATTCTCCTGCAACTGTTTCCTCTTCATGTTTTCGCTTGTCACTATAAACGAACAGAGCCTGCTGGTATTTTAAAGGATACGACCCTTAACTTCTTATTATTTGCAGTTGGATCAAAAACAAGATATGTGTGCAAATTTGATGTTTTATGACAAAAAATGTAATGCAAATTAATGCCCATGAAACTCTTTTCTTTTTTATTTCTATCTCTGTTAAAATAATTAGTGTTTAGCTCAAATAAGAATAGTATTGTAATATTTAATTTATTATCATCTATATAAAGGAGAGTTTGTTGAATTGAAGAATATAAAGTGAATCTTCGAGATGAATTATGGCAAGATCCGTTGATCGAATCAACCGGATGATGGTTGGAGTGTGTTCTCCTTCCATTTGTGATGAACGTGGTATATTTACATGTTCAATTCTGACTTCGAATGAATGAGATATTCAAGTCCAAAGATTGCCTAATTCAAAGCCAAAGGGACTAAATTTAGCTACAAGCATTTAGTCCCACATTGGCCATGTGATGGAAGTATATGGGGTATAAATAGAGAAAAAATGAGACCAAAGGGTGTGCCCTTTGGGTACTTGGTGTTTTCGCGCGCGAATTGGAGGGAACTATACTCGTACATGCGTACGTGCACGCACGCGCGCCGCCGCTGGCGGCCGGCCGGCGCCGGCGCCGGTGCCGGTGCCGGGCCTGGGCCGCGGGCTCGGTGGTCCGTGGTCTGATCTGAGTTTCCTACCTGGTTTCTCTTTTGAATCAGGGGCCGTTAATCCAACCCGCCCGCGGAAGGATTCGAAAAACCCAACGGTGTCCGCCCGCGCGAACGGATCCGACCGTTCGCCAACGCTGTCGAAAAACCGACAGAGCGGTTGGTCGTTTGCGACGGTTCTGTCCGAACCGTCGCAACTGTTGGGAATTGGCGGACGAGAATACCCCTCGGAGCGCTATAAAAAGCGCCCCAGGGGTTCATTCTCACACACACCAAATTGAAGAATCTTTCTCTCTTCTGAAAGATCTCTCCCTCTCTCTATAAGTTCTGCCTCCGTTCTGAACTGGGCTCCAGTGAAGTGCGACTCCTCGACTTCCAGGACAACTTCCAACAGCGAAGTGGGAATCCACGAATTCCAGAAGTGACTTCCAACGAAGTGGGAATCCGCGACTTCAAAGTGAAGTGGGAATCCGAAGCTACTTCCTAAAGGAGATTTCTGCAAAATTCTTCAACCTTCCTACGTCCTCAACAGTGGGTGCTCCTCCAGAAGAGTAAGACAAATATTCATTTGAAATTTGTCATTATACCGCTGCTTTGCTAATCCTGTGTAGGTACTGGTTGACTACGGTTCGACCGTACGGTGATTTGGTAGTGCTATTCAAATACCGTGAAGAAGTGTTGTATCTTGGGAGACCAGCGTCCATTATCCCCGTTAGCACCGGTGCGGGGGACGTAATTGTCTTAAGAGATTCGCTCTAAGCGTACCCACTTCAAATACTGTATAAGTGGATTAAGTCCTTTATACAGGGGATATACTTTACAGTATATCGAGATTGACTTAGATTCAGTCTAAGTGATACTGTATAAGTGGATTAAGTCCTTTTACAGGGGATATACTTTACAGTATATCGAGACTGACTTGGATTCAGTCTAATTGGTGCTTAAACCAAGGAAGGAAATTGAAAGGTGGTTCTTAAATTAGGAACGTTCTATTGAACGGAAAACCTCCCACCTGATATTTGCCGACCTGGCCAATTAGATTGTTGATATCTCAGTGATCTTGATTAGTTGTCAGATTGATCTTGTTAAGCAGAATATCCAACAATCTTAAGACAATTATTGTTTCCAATTCTGTTCTGCTTGAACTTGCAGAAAAATGTCTGAGACAAATCAAGATACCTCCAGCAAGGCAACAAACATACCGCTCCAAGGTTTGATGCCAACTCCACTTCCTAACCCGAAGCCGGAGAAGCCAGGAAAGTTTGATGGCACAGAGTTCAAGAGGTGGCAACAGAAGATGCTCTTCTACTTGACCACTCTACATCTGGCCAAATTCCTGCAGGAGGATCCACCAGAACCCGGAACTGATCGGGACTCAGTCCTTGCAGTCGATGCTTGGACACAAGGTGATTTTCCTTTGTCGAAATATGTTCTTAATGGACTGGATGATTCTCTTTATAAGTCTACAGTCCAATCACTACGGCAAGAAATTATGGGCCAGTTGACAAGAAATACAAGACTGAAGATGATCGGTACCAAGAAGTTCGTCGTTGGACGATTTCGGAGTACAAAATGGTGGATAGCAAGACTGTCATCAGTCAGGTGCAAGAGTTCCAACTTATCTTGCACGAGATAGAGGCCGAAGGTATGATCTTCCTGAACTTTTCAGGTTGCAACCATCGTGGAGAAGCTCCCCCCTGCGTGGAGAGACTTCAAGAACTACCTGAAGCACAAGCGAAAGGAGCTAAAGTTGGAGGATCTCATTGTGAGGCTTCGTATAGAGGAGGACAACCGCAAGTCCGAGAAAAGGAGCAGCAAGAACTCCTACGAAGCAAAAGCAAATGTGATCGAGGACTCAAAGGGGAAAAGCATCTACTTCCAAAAGCTTGAAGAGGAAGAAGCCTTCCCAGGGGTACAAAGGCAAGGCTCAAGACGGCAGAACCATGCGCTTCAAAGGGACCTGTTACATCTGCAACAAAGAAGGTCACAAAGCAAATGAATGCCGCAGCCGTCAAAAGAACAAGAAGAAAAGCACCCACAGGCCAACATGACAAACCATGAATCACCAAGTCTTTCTGCTGTGGTGTCAGAAGTAAATCTGACAACCAATAACAAAGACTGGTGGGTAGACACGGGAGCTACCAGGCACATCTGCTCGGAGAAATTGTTATTCTCAGAATATCAAAGGCTAGAGCAAGATGAGCAATTATTCATGGGTAATTCAGCTTCCTCAAAGGTTGAGGAAAGGGCAAGGTCATCCTGAAGTGGACATCGGGCAAAGAGCTTACTCTTAACGATGTCCTTCATGTTCCAGACATCCGAAAGAATCTGATTTCCGGATCTATACTTAGTAAGAAAGGATTTAGAATTGTATTTGAATCCGACAAATTTGTACTTACTAAGGGAGGGATGTATGTAGGAAAGGGTTATCTTGTAGATGGACTTTTCAAAGCCATGTTGCAGTGGTTGATAAAAGTCCGTGTATTTTGTACCCAAAGCTAATAAAAGGAAAATCTTCTGTTTATTTGCTTGAGTCTCCTATTCTGTGGCATGCTAGATTAGGGCAGTAAATTACAAGTCTTTGAAAAACTTGTCTAATCTGGGATATATTCCTAAACTCAACTTGGAAGAATTCGCAAGTGTGAGGTTTGTGTTGAGGCCAAGTTGGCTAAAAATTCATTTCACTCAATAGATCGAAATAAGAACCTTTAGGGTTAATTCATAGCGATCTATGTGACTTGAAGTTTATGCCAACTAGAGGCGGTAAAAAGTATTTTATTATTTATTGATGACTGACAAGATACTGTTATGTGTATCTTTTGAACAGTAAGGATGAGGCAATAAATATGTTTACAAAATATAAAGCGAAGTTGAGAATCAACTCAACAAGAATCAAGATTCTAAAATCCGATAGAGGCGGAGAATATGAATCAATGATTTTAGTGAGTTATGTGCTAGTTTTGGTATAATACATCAAACTACAGCACCATACACTCCTCAGCAGAATGGAATTGCTGAACGGAAGAACAGAACTTTGAAGGAGATGGTTAATTCCTGCTCGTAAGTTCTGGAGCTCCGCAGAACTTGTGGGGGGAAGCTCTATTAACTGCAAATCATATTCTAAATAGAGTACCCCACAAGAAACTTGGTCTTATACCATTCGAGTTATGGCATGAAGGACACCTTCCTACCATTACCTCAAAATGTGGGGTGCTTGCAAGGCTGGCACCATTACCCAAAAAGACTAAGTTGGGAGCAAAAACTATAGACTGCATATTCATAGGCTATGCCTTGAATAGTAGTGCCTATAGGTTTCTGGTTCATAAATCAGAAATACCAGATATTCATGTAAACATGATTATCGAATTCTCGAGATGCTGTGTTCTTTGAAGATATCTTTCCGTACAAACGGGAAGCAGATAAGACTTCTGGGAAAAGAACACACGGATGGCGTTCAGGACGAAAAGCCCGAGGAACCGAATGTTAATGCGGAAATTGAAACCAAGAAGAAGTCAGAGATCTAGAATCTCAAAATCTTTTGGTCCAGATTTCATAGCATACGCTATTGAGAGCGAGCCTCAAACATTTAAAGAGGCTATGTCAAACCCAGAAGCACAAATGTGGAAAGAAGCTATAATAGCGAAATAGAATCCATACTAAGTAATCATACTTGGGAATTGGTAAACTTGCCTCCTGGAAGTAAACTAA